>JANHJO010002857.1:108908-121038 GCA_032468235.1 Pseudoxyrhopus heterurus
TATAAGCTGAGGGTGGTTTTTTTCAGCCCTTTTTGAGGGCTGAAAAACTAGGCTTATACTCGAGTATATACAGTAATACACAACTCTAGAACCTGTAACAAATTTAATGTCAATTCAGATCTCCTTATTTCTAATAAAGCATGACTAAGTAGAACACTGGATAAAAAGCCAGTCTTTCTGAACATACAACTAATGAACAGTGCTGTATTGTATTTACAAATTTATATTATGCTTTATTTCAAGGTTTTAATTAAGTGTTCTTTCTTGACATCTGCTAAGATTGTAAACTTTAACTAGGTCCAAAATTGCAGAACAGATTAAAAAGTGCTTAATTCTGAAAGAATGTTTTGTAACACAGACCAAACCTCACTATAATTATATTATAAAGTATTAGTTAAGCAAATTATCATACAGGTAGAAATATATATTAATCACATAATATACTGTTTAATTTGCTCAATCTCAAAAAAAAAACAAGGCTTTTACTTTTTGGCAAACCAAATAATCTGTCAATATAAGGCATTATAAATTCCAAGCACTAACATTTTACAAGGAACATTCCTGGTAGAGAATTTAGATTGAGAGGGCAATCATGTTCACAATCCTAAACACTATGTTTATTCAGTGTTCAATGTATTAAATATGATAGCAACATCATTGCTTTACCAAAATAAATGCATTTTAGGGCATGACAATTTTTCAAATACAGGAGACTAACTAGGTCAACTTGCTTGATCCTCCAATATCAATGCACATGCTATAACAGAAACTCTTAATGGAAGTATTTGGCTAGGGTCATTTATTCAACACACTGATCCAGCTTGATTTCTGGTATGGGACTTTATTTGCTTTTATAATTCTGAATTTTAAGCTTCCTTCCCACCCTATTTTATCTTTTTTTCAATAAATCTTAATTTTTGCTTTTCAAGCTGGCTTGATTTCCTTTTACATCATTAAGGAAATATGTACCCCTATGCACCTAAAATCTAAAACCTTATCTATAAAGAGAAGGAATATGAGGTAGATTAATCATATCCCAGAGATTTCTTGGTATGCAATTAACTATGCGTGCACATCCACTTCTTTGCATGAAAAACACTACGGGAGTAGCTTCCTAAGAAGTTGTGCAACCCCTGCAAATAACACAACTGTTTTAAAAATTCAAAAAAGAGTGTTTAATATGTGAATCAACACACTGAATAACATTCGTTCTGAATGTTTTCTACAACCCTATCAACCTTCTCTCTTACATATAAGCCACTCTCAAGCATATTAAATGCATGCACCTACCATTTCTTCAAGCAGAGGTAACAAAAAAAAGAATTAAATGGAGATGAAGTAAAAGAAATGGACAGTGGGCTGCATGGAAAGAGAAAGCTGCCAACAAAATAGGATGGAGATGAGGTGAGAAAAAAGGGGAACCAGATATAAATGGAGACAAGAGAAAGGCACTGTATAAAAATAATAAAAAGAGTTAAATTAAATAAGCAATCCTTTCCAAGCCATGACTAACGTTTAAAAACCCCTCTGCTTTTTAGCAGCGGTACCTGCATCTCATCTTTTCAACTGTTTCTTCTGTTCTTCCCAGGAATGTAAGATGATCCCTTCCTTCCTATTAACAGGCAACTATTAAAAAAAAAAACCTCAAATGCAAGGTTACACCTGTAAGTAAGTATCACTTAGTAAATTCCACTGAGTTCTATGTCTTATTCCCTGGTATTTATAAATTACTGCTGTACAGAGGATGGATCTATTTAATCCAGCTTGTGTGAATTGGTGTAGAAACTGTAAAATCGTAGAAATCCTTTATCTCCTGTTAGCAAAGAAAGATTGACAGAGATCTTGATGAGGAACTACAAGGACAAGGAAACAAATACATGCCTAATTTGTATTAAAACTTATTAAGTACAGAGTAACTCCTAGGGAAATAAGTTTATGAATTCTAGACCAGGGGAGTCAAACTGGCGGCTCGTGGGCTGGATGTGTCACATGTAGGCCATGCCCACCCCAGCTCCGCAAATGAGAAAAACATCATGAAACTTCACTGACGGCAACGTGATGCCATGGGTTTGACACCCATGTGCCCTAGACCCTCCAGAGAGGAAACTTTCTACTGTAAAAATTCAGCTTCTACATATGGGGATGGATATACTGTAGGTAAAATCTTTCATTAAATTTTATTTAGAAAAAAGACTAAAATACTAGTGTAGTTCAGTTCTTCAATGCAAAACAAGTATATTAATATCCACTAATATGCAAAAACCAACATCAAAGAATAGTAAAAATACTGATTTTATACTTCACCATAGCATCTAAAGGTAACTAATATTGATGCTTCATGAAAATGACAAATTCTGTGATATGCAACACAGAAATAAAATGAAAAAAGTGTGTTAACTTGCAAATTCTAAGCTTGTGAAAAGCAGTTAAAGAAAGCAAACTATTGTGAATGAACAACTGTATTCATTTTTAAATCAGTGAGAAAAGTTTGAGTTTCCTCAGGTCAATTCCACCTGCATGAGTATACACACCTGCTTTACTTTGTCAGCAAATCTGGCAAAAGGACTGTCTGTGCTTGCACATAAAAGCCAGGTAAACCCAGGAACCCTGAAGCAAGTGCAACAAATCTTCTCACAAAGGGATGCTTTACTTGCACCAACATGCTTCTTGAAGCATTCCTTATAATCTTTATAAGGCCTAGTAAATCCCCCACAAAAAACAGGTGTAGAATGATGCCAAAAATTCTGGATCTTTGACCTTAGTTTTGCAGTGTCTCTAAAATAAAAATTAAGCTTTATAACAAACCATTAAATATAGGGATATTAAAAGTGGTTATGGAGAATGGTTAGCAGTAAATTTCTGGGTCTTTCTTCCTCTCCAAAGAATCTATTGTTGCACAGGTGTTAAAAGGGAAAATCATCAAAACTGGAGACAAATTGCTATGATTTGTATCAATTCTTACTTTAGACACAACCGGTATTCAGAGGATCCTCTCAACTCTCAGAAGGCATTCTAACCACACCATTGGACTTGCAGCCAACCAGAGCTTCAGATACTATTCAAGGAACACTTTTCAAATGTATGCTGTGATTCTTGTCACTTAGACATAATTAACCTAACAGTAAAATATGGTAAGGAATATAAAGGGAACAATTATGACTAAACAATAACAGTTTTCACTTTAAGTTACTAAGTCTGGAAGATAAAGAAGCAAGTACTGTACAATTTAAAAACAACAACAACCAGGTATATTGTTAAGAGATCAGAGATTTACTACACCAAGTAATTATGTTTTACCGCCACCAAATAATAAAGGAATAAATACAAAAGAATATAGGAAGAATGGTTGGAATATAGATACAAAAGGGAATTTGCATTGCAACAGATTTCATTATTTACTCTCTTTTGCCTCCCTTCAGTGGCTGTCCATGCCAACTACAAGACCTAAATTTGGGGCACTTTAAAAAACTATTAAAGGGCAAAACGGATAGATGACTTACACCCGAAACACTGAACATTCTGCTTATGTCCATTCAGTAACATCATGACATTACTCTCCTTGCAATTCTTATAGGATGTTTCTATTTTTTTAAAAAGTACAACTACTACTACTAAATTTTGCTCATTTCATTCTTATGGGAATGACATTTTCCATACGTTACAGATAGCTTACATGTCTATAATACATTCTCTCTTCCCAAGCCTTCTCCCTTATTTTTCATAGGAATATTAATATAGAATTTCTAATACCTATATATGGCATTAATGTAGCTTATATGCATATATCCACAATCTAAATGATACATTTTTGTTAAAAGCTCCTTGTAAATAGCAATGCTGATTTAGGACTCAACATTTGTATTTAAAAGAATATAGTTCATATTTTATTGTTCTATTTTATTTTTACTTCGTTTAAACTTCCTTTTTATTTGTTTTTTATGGGCATGAGCCGCTAAGAGTAGTCCCCTGACAAGATAGATAGCAAATAAATATAATAATAATACTCCTCAAAATGCTAGTAAAATTTTGTCACAATTTAAAATCACATTTCAAAAGTGATTTAAAGGAGCTTGTGTTAGAGAAATCATAATAAAAACATGAAATATTTGCTTATACAAGTTACTATAGCAGATGTCTTTAGAATAAACTTATCTAATGTAAGCAAAAAACACCTATAAATATATTTGTGTGACTTTTTTTTTCATTTTGAGGGGGCAGTTTGTAGGTACAAATTGCCAAAGAAAAAATATATAATGTTCTGGGAAGAATATTTTCATTTTTGTTTTCAAAAAGGTGGATGGGTAATGTATATCCCAAGACACCCTGATATATCTCCTAGGAAGAGAAAGGACAATGGGGAAGGCACCTCTGTATCTACAACACAAATATGTTTTGACCTATTGTGTATTACACACACACACACACACACAGGAATGATATAGCAATCTTCGAAATGAATCTAATTTTTATAATGAAAAATGAACAGGTAAGACTTAGAATCATAGGACTGATAGGGCCTTTGAAGGTCTTATAGTCCAACTTTCCTTTGTAGCATAAATCACATTAGCTCTATTCAATATTTGCTATGAAAGTATTTTAATCCAATGAACAGTTCTTTCACTAGAACAAGGGAGATAATTTTTATATATTTCTCCCATTTTTACAGTGCCCAAATCTAATTTAAGCCAACCAGAATGTCACTATAAGACAAATTAATAATTTTTGTCAATTCTTGTTCCACTAATGGAAGATTCTCATCACTAAATGGCTTCCTAAGATACAGCCCCCCCACACACATTCTATTTCCAAGGTCTAATTTTCTATATATTTACCTCAAGGGTATTATCTATTTAAATGGTCCCAAATATTGCTACTGTCTTTGTAATAATTTCATATTTCGTGCTATGCAAAGGTTTTATTTTCTTAATTCTTTGGGAAATAAGAATTTGAGACCCAACCAAGTCAACGCAAACTTAGTTTGTCATAGAAGAGTTAACATACCAATATCACACATCATGTGTTTGGCTGCGAAAGATATTAATATGTAAAAACTAGGGACTGTGGCTACACCTACAGCACTGCACATTTACGATTTTAAAGAGAGCCTGGATGAGTACTGAAATATATAGGGAACATTCTTTCAGATGCATTTTTGCAACACAGGAGCAAGAACTCTCTTTCCAAATTATTTAACTTCAGCACTTTACTCAACATGTTTTGAGGGGGTGTACTTTCATTTGATTGGTGTCCACTTTTATTACGCTTAGTTTGTCAGAACTATCTTTCTCTCAAATACTTTGTACCAGAGTTTAAGACAAAAAAAATCCTTCTGAAATTAAAATGTCAGACTTTAGACTTTCCGAGTTGCTTCATTTCCACATACCATTTTTGATGGTACTATATAATCAATGTATTCAAAAAGTATGATGACATTTAACAATTTGCAGCAGATTCTAATAATATTAAATTGCAATCTTGCAATTGTATTGTATTACAATTTTCAGCTGCTCTTATTTTTAATAGACAAATCTTTAATCATCTGCAAATTATTGCAGGAATAGGTTCCACTACATTCAGTGGCACTTACTTCTGTAAAAATAGGCACATACATTTGACTGTAATTACTTTAGATTTACCACTATTATTTTCTATAGAAATTGTATATGAAATGCTTCTATGTAGAGTACTGGCTTTTTCCTGCGTTTCAAAATTGAAAATGAAAATCTTTTAACCCAACCCACTGAAATAGCTGAATTAAAACATTGGAACTACATTTACATTACACTGGCATGTTGACTTAGACTACATTAAATGCACCAAAGTTTTCCATAAGATACAATTCCTGTAAAAGAAATAACCTCTGACTTCATATAGACAGATTGGCAGATGTCATATACCAGCAAAATTGTATATGTTGTAGATAGCTAAAGTGAGGGCTTACTCGCATAATGTTCTATTGGAAACAATTGCTGGAACCTAAGGCCAAATATAACTTTTTTAAAAAATTTGTCTGTGTTCATATAAGACACAGTGCCTGCAATGTTCATCTTTCTTCCACTTTTTCATGGTGAACTTAACTATGATTACTCGATCCTATTTTTTGAATCAGCAACATATTGTATAGGCTACGTTGGTACAGCACATTGGCTCAAGTGTGATTGGCTGGAATAGGGTTCAGTTTATTGTACAGACATATTCATTTTATGGGATACTTTTAGTTTAAATCGTTTAATTTAGCTGAAACAAACTAAAAATTAAGTTCAAAGTGTGTACACTCTTTTTTGCTGACTTAGCTAATTTGATCAGGTATCTACTATACTGTATTGTATCAGTAAAATCAAGATAAAACAGAGGATCAGGTGTTTTTTTTTTCATTTTCTTAATGCAAAAGAAGAAAAAATGCATTGCAACAGCTTCTGAGAAGTTTCAGGAAATGATCAATGCAACATACTTTCTAAATCTATGAAACACATTCTGTCTAAAATAAGTCAGCATATGACTTTGACAGAAATGAATATGTATATTTATATATTAAAACTCCAAGAAATTTATTAATAAAACTTTAATTTTTAATTTTAAACTAGTGTTTAACATCGAGTTCCAATTCCAGTTAAGAGAACATCCCTGATTAGCTCTGGTATACACATAACACATTCTGGTTAAACAAACAATGGAAGAAAGGGGACAACTGAATATTTTATGATGGCTCACTGAATGCTTTTAACAGATACTGAAATTAAAAAAGCTTTATTTCTATATGTGCCTGGGGCCTAGAAGCTACCCTTCCTTTCTTTATCATCGTAATTCATTTTGGGCAGCTAGGAAGTAATTAAGGATAGAATAATGAGAGCCATGGATCTTCAGCTCTCCTATCAGGTCAGTTCTCAACTGAAAGGAATTCATGATTGGGATCTGGTTGACTGCTATTTTTTTATTAGTTTTTGGCAGATATCACATGAACTACCAGTTTCCCCACTGACTTTGCTTGTTGAAAGCAGGTAGAGAAGACCACAAATGGTGATCATGTGACTAAGGAACATTGAAGCCATTGTGAGCCAATTGTCAAGTATCCAAATCAGAATCTAGTGATCATGGGGATGCTGTAAATGTTACAGCTACAAGAAACAATTGTAAGTCCCCTTGTTCACGGCTGTCATAATTTCAAATGGTTACTGAATGAGGACTACCTGTACAGTCAGGTTAATCAGTAAAATAGTACAATGATTAATACATTTGAAATATAACCTTCCCCTGTCTAAATATAACCAGCTATTCGTTTAACAAAAATCTTAAACCAGAACCTTAAAACACAACTAAAATATTATAGAAAAAAAACAGAAGAGTGATTGTAATAGTTTGGGGTTATGTAGATCCTATTTAAATCTAATTGGGAGTACAACTCATAGCTGGGCTCAGTCTTTAGACAACAAATCAAAATCAGTGTCTGGATTTGTATAAAAAGTTTTCCTAATTGTCTAGCAAGAAAAAAAAACCCACAAACGTAAGGGTTTTTTTTAATGTTGTAAAGCTTTTCATAAGAAAAGGCTTCAGTTTTTAAGCTTTATCATACCTGTAGTTTTGTTATTTTGAGTAACACATCAAATTTGCCAAGATACAATTTCTATATTAGGGAAGGTCCATGTTAAATTTCGGGCAGGTAGTTAAGTGATACTTGTACAAAAAGAATGATTTAAAAAAATGAATATGACCTTCCTAAAACGGAGTACTAGAAATGTCAAACTATTATTTGTTTTGCATCAAATCATTCCATTCAGTAAACTAGTTCATCTAACTAATGCAGTTCACAAAATACTGTTATGTTTATACAAGTACTCACAGTGAGACCGAACAACAAAGTGGAATGAGTCATAAAACTAAGGATCTTCAATTTGCAAGATGCTGTGGGCAATTAACCAAACTACTGTAACAGATCAAGGTCACTTTGAATTGAAAGCAGGTGTTGGTCACAAAATCCAGTATTCCCCTTCTTTCCCATTATAGCAATTTTTTTTAAAAGGGAGTTCTCCTTCTGAAACACATCCAGGCTCTACAAATCAGATGGTTTTATGAGTTTGTGAAGATTTAAAAGCAGAAAACAGGGAGAATCAAACCTATTCGTCCTATTCTGACTAAATAAAATATTTTAATTTGTGAACTAAGCTTCATTAAACTCAAGGCCACGTTCCCAGTTACTTCATAATAATCTCGTTTCATATTCTCCCTACTGTCAGGATTATGAGTATAGTGTACATTAAATACACCAAGTATTTTTCTCAAACAACAAAAAGAGCAAAACAAGTCAAGCACAATACAACTAAGTTTTATAGACATTTTTAAAAAATCCCTTCATTTATTGCTAGCATACTGTTACCTAGAATAGCAATAGCACTTAGACATATATATCACTTTACAGTGTTTTACAGCCCTCTCTAAGTGGTTTACAGTCAGCTATTGCCCCCAACAATTTGGGTCCTAATTTTAACCACCTCGGAAGGATGGACGGCTGAGTCAATCTTGAGCCTGCTGAGATTTGACCTGCCAAATTGCAGGCAGCCGGCAGTCAGCAGAAGTAGCCTGCAGTACTGCACTCTAACCACTGTGGCTCAGAATAAACTGCAATCCACAAATGAAGCTCTGCTGGATGACACCAGATTGCCTTGGTTGTGTTTTTCATTGATGGACAGCTATTTACAGTTGCATTTTAAGAATCTCCCTGTTGAAGAAGCTACACTCATGCAATCATGCATTCAGTTCCCCACCAGGATCACTTGGACACCCTTGGAAACTCCAGAAGTAGGACATGAAAGCTGTAATAACTGAGCGGTTATTTCCTACAAACTGGTACTGAGAGGCAGATTGCTCTGATAGCAGAAGGAATACATAAATCATTATGACTAAAATGTAAAGTTCAACATCCCAGAATCTATTTGGACAACACTCCACTGAGATCTACAGCCCAGCACAGTAGACTTTTTCTCTTTTTCTTTGCCATCTGACCCTGATTTTTTTTTTATTGACAATTACTTGCAGTAGAATAGGCAGAACATTGGATAAGAATTCAGTTACATCTGGAGAAACTTTCCATAAGAATAAACATGACTGATTCAGTATTTACTTACTTTATATAATCTGTAAATTCACAGAGTATTTAAAAAAATATGTGTTAAAATACTTCAGAATAAATGCCACACACTTTGGGAATACTTCTTAGTAAATATAATTAGAACTGACTATAATTTTCCAAATTCTTTCCCTATGATTTGGAAGTACTTTCCAGTAAAATTAATGAATTATGATGGAAATGTCAGTTTGCATGCAATTATTAGTTTGTGTGCATTTCAAAATAGTAGAAAATGTTAGCATAAATTATGGGAATTTTATTTAAATTGTTTTAAAACTACATCTATTGATAAATCACATTGTATATCTAGTTTAAGAGGATACTGTTACCTTTAACACAAATTTAGACTAGCTGTTTACACAATTCCACTTTTTGCACATTAATTTTACATTTGAGTGATGTTTTGTTTTCAACTAATCTGTACAGTGAAAAACAAAATCAAAAAAATGTGTAAATATTATAGTTAGCTTTGCAAACATACGTCTGACAAAAAACTAGCAATGAATTAGCAACATTAAAGCACCACTTTAAAATTCATAATAAAAAAGAAAGTTAAGATGTAACTACAAGCTACCAATCAAGGATTACAAAGCTGTCTATTTTAAATGGCTAATGAGAAAGCCAATCATAAAGAAGTGCAGCCTTTGTTGTTGTTGACAACTCCAACCTCTGAAAAACCAATCAAATACAATGTGGGCTGGCATTTAGGCGGAGATATCTTTTCATTGAAGAAATTCCTAAGGACATTTACTATGAATTCTTTATGCACGCATTGCACTTGTCATGAGCAATTTGTGCACAGTAAGCAAAAAATAAAATGATAGTAGAATATATAAAGTCCAGTTTTTAGGGCAAAGAATGCACTCTTTACCCAAGCAAGAGTACAGAGAACAGCTATTTTCTTCATAGAGATATTTAAATACAAACATTGCACAACAGACCATGGAGAATTACACATGCAGCTTTAAAATTAAATTCACAATGGGATTAAATGTGACCTATAGATTAGTACCATGTGTTTGCAGCAAATTAGACTCAGTCATTACAAATATCTTTGGAAAAGAGTTTGTTTCCATTTGTCAGTGACATCAGACAGGCTAGTCCCGTTAATTGATCTCAAGTTATAATTCTATGGACACATATTGGCCTTTAAAGTATTTGTCACTGAACTGTGTGAGTCTGTGCAATCCTAACCATAGCTAAATTTACCCCCCTATAAGCATACATAAAGATTTCCGGATTGCCTATGGAAAGAATTCACTATCTCGGGAATGAAAATAAAAACAGCCCAGACGTGTCACTTAACAGACGTATAAAAATTCAAGATGTTTTACTTTGCCTATCCTATACATTAGCCAAAGCAACTGACAGCTTAAGCCCATTTCCCTAAACCATGGTTCTGAAAAGCGTAAGATGACAGAGAAGAAGAAAAAGGGGGGGCTCAAAGCCTCAAGACAAAAGGGCACAACGTTATTTCATGAAAATGTAACGGGGATTCAAGACTTTGCTCGCTTTCCCCAAACCTACGATTTGCCACTTTTATGCAGACGAAGAGCAACCCCCACTGGCTGCTAAAGAAGCCGCCAGCTTCAAAACGAACTGGGGGGGGAGGCAAATTATGAAGAATTGAATCCCTTGAAGCAAGGGTTCACCTTCCACGGGAAATTAGGAACCCTAGCGGTCCTCCAGGCCAGGTCGCAAAGGCCCGACTCAAAAACCGAAAACCCGACCGCAGCGCAAGACAAGCTCCTGATTTAACAGCTCACAAGACAAGTTCCGGCAATAGCGGCCGGCGCGTACTCTCTTCCATTCAGGGACGCCTTTTGCGCTTCCTTCCAGTTACGCCAGCGTAAGGCCTCCCCCTCTCCCCCCCCTCCCTCTCCCGCTAATCAAAACACTTCGCGAGTCCTGGGCAAGCAAGAAGATGGCGGAGCAAGGCCCCGCTTACGGCGACGGAGGAGTTTACGCTGCGCTCTTTACGCAGGCCCCATCGGGAACGTGCGCCGCTGCGGCGGGAAGCGTGCGTAGCGGCGCTTAGTGAATGCCAATGGCCTATTTCCCGTGAGGGGAGGGGGACGTCTGATAAACAATGGTGGGCCCCCCCTGCGCGGCTCCCTTACCGATTCCTCCTCCTTTTCCATGCCCGTGGGCATCTGCGGCACGGCACGGTTGATGGAGACGCAGTCATTGAGGTCGGGCATGTCCTTGCCGCGGTAGATAGGCAGCGGTTTGGCGGCGTCTAGCGCCCGGGCTCGGAAGGAGAGTTTGCTCATTGTCTCCCCCTCACAATAACACCCCGGGGCCGGGCTGGGGGAGCTGGGGGGGCGAGGGGGACCCTCACTACGGCCTCACCGCCGCCTCCCAGCCGCTCCCGACCCCGGCCCGACACACCATGGAGAGCCCCGCCGCCCCGGAACAGCTCCCTCGAAGAGCCGCCCGCAGCCCTAGATCCGCGCCGGGGTCGCTCGATCCGCTCCCTGCGCCATGGCAAACATGGCGGACATTAACCAAAGCGGCCAGCGATCCCGGCAACCAACGCGAGAGCGGGGAACTGGTGGGGGGGGGGGAGAGAGAGAGAGAGAAGAGAAGGGAGGGAGAGCGAGCGAGCAGGCAGGCAAGCAAGCAGGCGGACGGGAGGGGGGACGATAGAGCGAGCCGGAGGGAGGGAGGCAAAGAAGGAAGGAGCTGAGGCGGCTGCGTGCGCACTCCCAGCCGGCAACCAGCGGCGAGCGAGACGTCTCCTTCTCTCTGCCCCCCCCCCCACCGGCTTGGCTGCTGAGGAGAGTATGTCTCCCGTCCGTCCTGCGCCCGAGCCCCTCCGCGCGCATCCTACAGGGCTCCAACAGGCGCCCCCTCAGAAGGAAAGAAACCGTGTCGGTGTCTCCCCTCGCCAGCTAGCGTTGCCCCCCCACACTCCCGCCCCGAAGGTCTTGCACAAATAACTGCTCAGCTGCACACCTTGTCCTGTGGGATAATGTTGGAGCGGGCTACACCCACCTCACCTTCACC
>JANHJO010002858.1:0-15536 GCA_032468235.1 Pseudoxyrhopus heterurus
CCCCCCACGGGGCAAGTGCGCAAGACCTGACAGAAATCCTTTGAAAGCCTCAGAGGGCAGGCAGCCAGCATGCCGGGTGCGGAGGAGGCCATGGCTTCTCCAGTGAGGACCCCCCTCTCCAGCAACACCAGAAGCCAAGGCTCCTGCTTCAATAGGCCCTTTGCTGTCCAAGCTCGGGCCTTGCGTTCATGAAGGCTGCCTTTGTGATGGCGGCGAAGGGGGCTTGCTTTTTTCCCCCCCACTTTCACGTTTTCGAAAGGTGGCTTTTGAGGAAATGACAGTGTTTCTCATCCTCCCAGCTTCCTTATTTTGACTCCATTTAAATATATAATATTCAGAGTTCCTCAAACAAGTGACAAGCGTTCCATTGAGTTATTCATCCCACCCTTCTTCCATGAGGTCAAGACATGATATGTAATTCTCTTTCCCCTTTGAAATTTTTCTTTCCTTTAACAGGCCTGGGAGGTAAATAACGGTAGGAAATAGTGATCGGCCCAAAGACACCCAGTTAGTTTTGCAACTCAGTAGGAATTTGACCATGAGTCTCTCTTTGTCGAACATTTGGACCAATAAAGCAGCTTCCCTAATGCTTACAATCACTGTACAGAAGAAGCTATTAATATCGCCCCTTCAGTAGAATTCAAACTGCTAGTCCCTGTTGAACCTCCAGCAATCTCTATTTTGGGGTCCCCGCCCCAGTCCTTGCAATCTCCCAATGTCTATTTTTGTGTACTGAAACTAGTTTCACACGTTGTGCTAAGCCTTTAGTTGCTTAACTTTGATTTATAAATCATAACTGGATAAATATGGAGCCTAAACAAAACTACTGCAATATAGTGCTATGATGGGACATGAACAAAATCTGTAAGTCTGTTGTGAGAAGCAAACGTCCACTGTTGGGGGAATTAAATCTGGAAACCAGGGAACAGAAGGCCAAGAATGCTTCATGCAATACACAGTTGCTATTTTGTAAGGCATTAATCTATTTTAGACCAACGGTTACTGACAACGAGTATTTATGTTTTAGAATCATAAAACCAGAGGGAAAACTCTGTAACTAAATCATGGGAATAAAGCTGTTTGAAATGTACAGCAGGGAGAGAAGCAAGGCTTGGCAAAGGATTCGGCCATTCTACAAATGGGTTCCTTTTTTAAATCTGTGCAGCGATAACAGGGTTTGTCCCAATCAGGGAAGAGAGGACCGTAAAATAGCATCTCCTGTGTTCGTGACCGATTAAAATCTTGCATGTTGTGGGTTTCCAATACATTGTTTAGGGTCATCTTTCCCCAACTAGCACTTGCACCACCTATCATTACAGTTGTTGGGACAGCAACTCTAAAAATAGCAGATTGATTGATTGATTGGTTTGTGCTATCAAGTCATCCTTGACTCCTAGCGATAACATAGATTTTCTCCATGATGGTCTACCCGTAGCCTGTTCTTTCACGTTTTCCAATGGTGCACTCCTCACCACTGTAACTGAGCCCATCCACCTTGCAACTGGTCATCCTCCTCTTCTCTTTCATATAGAGTCAGAAGGGACCTTAGAGGCCTTCTAGTCCAACCTCCTGCTCAAGTTGTTGTTGTTGTTAGTTGCGAAGTCGTGTCCGACCCAACGCGACCCCATGGACAACATTCCTCCAGGCATTCCTGTCCTCTACCATCCCCCGGAGTCCATTTAAGCCCTGCTCAAGTAGGAGACCTTACATCTTTCCTACAAATGGGTGTCCAATCTCTCCTTGAAATCCTCCGCAATTTCAGGAGGCAAGCAGTTCCACTGATTAATTGTTCTCACTGTCAGGACATTTCTCCTTAGTTCCAGGTCGGATTTCTCTTTAATGAACTTACACCAGTTATTTCTTATCCTGCCCTCAGGTGCTTCGGAGAACCCTCTCTTCTCTGTGACAGCCCCTCAACTACTGGAAGATAGCTATCATGTTATCCCTAGTCCTTTTTTCATTAGACTAGACATACCTAGTTCCCTTAACTGTTCATCAGACAATTTAGCTTCCAGACCTCTTATCCTTTCTTTCTTCCACCTTTCCCAACATTAGAGCCTTTTCCAGAGAGTTAGATCTTCACATAATAGTATCTAAAGGATGATAAGTTGAGCCTGTTTATCTGTGGCTCAAGTGAAAACTCAAGTGAGTTTTGTTGGATGACCCATCCATTTGTTTTCTTGTCTGTCCATGGTATTCTCAGGAGCTTTCTCCAATACCAAACTTCAGAGGCATCAATATTCTTCCGATCCTACTTCTTGAAAGTCCAACTTTTGCTTCCATAGAGTGCCGCTGAGAATATAGATAGTCCTCGATTTACAACAGTTCATTTAGTGATCATTCACACTTACAACAGCACGGAAAAAAATGACTTATCGCCGATTTTCACATTTATGACCATTTCAGCATCCCCATGGTCACCTGTTCAAAATTCAGCTGCCCGGAAACTGACTCGTATTTATGACAGTTGCGGTATCCTGGGGTCATGTGATCACCTTTTCCAACCTTCTGACATGCAAATTCAATGGGGAAGCCAGATTCACTTAATAGCTGTGTTACTAACTTAACAACTGCAGTGATTCACTTAACAACTGTGGCAAGAAAGATCATAAAATGAGGCAAAACTCACTTAACCAATGTCTCACTTAACAACAGAAATTTTGGGCTCAACTGTGATCATAAGTCAAGGACTACCTGGACAATGGCAAGGTAGTGTGGCTGAAAAGGGATTTGAAATCCCATTGAATAAGATTAGGCTACATCGTTTCTTTCTCTCTGCCTCTCTAATGTAATCGGATTGGTGTTGCTGTCATTTTCTGACTCTTTATAAAGCAGGGATTGTAAATCTCTGACTCTCTCCCAAACAACATGATAATCCACAGGAAAGAGACCCAACTGTCATAACTCTGCTTTTAACCTGATTCTCTAAAATTGAATTGAATAAATTCTTTGATAAGATGAGCTTTTGAGTTCCCCTCCCACCTTTAACACTATAAAATACTGTTGAAACAAGGGGATTGGGAAGACCGGCATGATGTTGAGTCAAAAACATTCCTCTGGCAAAATTCCTGCAGGAAAGGAGGCCCCCGTGCAAAATGCAAAATGGAAAGTTAAATACTGATTAGCTTCTCTCTTTTTTTCAAAGAGCTGCCTTGGAAAAAGCTGGCTAGGTACCAATCCATGTCATGGACAAATACTGGCTGTGTTTTGATAAAAGAAGTGGTTTCCATCCTGCATTTTCCAAATACATCAAAGCACATACCTACAATTTCACAGTCATGCCAGAGAACAGGCCAAGTCAAATCGATTGATTTAAGCTTTCTATGAACTAGGAGTCCTTCAGATTTTTCAACTAACCAACCCCTGATTTCCCCCTATTCTGGATGTAGGTGAAGAACAGGGTTCACCAATCCTCTTGCCCCCAGAAGGAACAGCCCCAAGAGTCTTTCTGTAATCAGGGTGGCTTAGTTTCAGGCTAATACAGTAACCAGCTCTGCAAGCCCCAGAATGGGGCAGACTAGAGAGTTGTACTGGTTTGAGAACGGAGATGGAAGAAGCCAATTTTAGCGTTTCAGAATTTTGCCTCATTACAACTCAGGAAGCCTCAGAAAACCACCAGAAATAGGTTGCCCTTTTATTTGGAAAGAGAATTACAGAGGGTTCTATTGGAGACAGAGGCACAGGAGCAGGCGGCAGTATTTTTATACACAATGGCGACCGCAAGCACAGTTCTGGCATGTATGCGCTGCGCTGAACGGTGCCAGCTGGATAAATACTTGGCCTGGACTTGAAACACAAGGGCTCCTCTTTCAGGGATGCTTTGAAGAGCCTGCATTTTCTGCTTTCGGTGCATAGTATTTGAAGCCTCCATGTGGCGATCCTATGAGAAGACTGGAATGGCAAAACCTCAAGATGCAAAATAATTCTTTTTGCAATGCTGGGAGAGAGAGGGACATGGCAGGGCATATTTTATCCAGAGTTAATGGACATAATATTTGCTTTTCTGCTTGATGATTATTTTAACATTGCAGAGTGAATTCTGTCTTGCTTTCGTTGGCTTCAGTTTTTACAACTGGAATCTGGCAGTCCTGCCTGTTGTTATGATTCTAATCCTAGTAGTTAACGCCTACAAAGCTGCTTTATATCTTTGGGCTACCGAGCCCTGAGGTCTCAGCCTAGCTGAAATTTGTCAAGCTTTAGGGGAAGCCAATGCTTCACTGTGGGGTCCTTGATGCTCACTGAGCTTGATTATTTTCTTGCAGACATTTCATTGCCAAACTAGGTAACATCATGAAAGAGAGCACCGAGGACCCCACAGTTCAACCCCGAGCTACAAATATTCTCTTCAGAATATTTCCTTCCCTGCTCTGTGGAAATTCTTTCAACTGAAGGCTGAACTACAGGCTTTTGCCTTACTAAGTTCAGGCTCAGGCAATAAACAGCTGTCCCCAGCTTGGCCTTATATTTGGGTGCACAGATGAGAAGGAGGGCTAAGAACATATCTGCAGACCCCTCATTCTGGACATAAACTGTTTCAACTCCTCCCCTTGGGATGGCGCTACAGGGCATTGCAGACCAAAACAAGTATACACAGGGACAGGTTTTCCCCTTGTGCCATCACTCTGCTGAACACCTAATTCTCACAGTGCTATCTAATATCTCTCTGTATTTACCCACATAGTATGGTTGTAGTATTAATATTTATCCTTATTATCTTTGTTACTCCCCTCCTCTTTCTGGTATTATTATATATGATTATCATTATTCTGTTGCTCTGCATGTACATGGAGAGCTTCTGCACCAGAGACAAATTCCTTGTATATCTAATCGCACTTGGCCAAATAAAGTATTCAATTCAATTTAAAAAAAAAAACCTATGTCATGTGCTTGGTTGGAGTTCACCTGATAATACCAGGAATGTAGCTGGCAGAAGAAAACATGCCATCCAGATCAAAAGGTACACAATGTATTTTCCTCTTCTGTGAACAAAAAACCAAGAACCCAACAACATGTTCAAGGGGATTTGTGATAATAGGGGAAGGTTGCTCACTCAGCCAAGTTTATAAGATGTCTGGAGACTAATAGCCTACTCTTCTCTGTTCAGCCTGGCTTAGCAAGTGGGAGCCTACTCACATATTTTGGAAACTGAGCAGTGAGTTGGAATAGATCTGGGATATTTCTGTTGGTTTGTACAGGGGGAGGAACCTGCTGTATAATTTGCAAGAATTTTGGCAGAGTAGAAAAGCAGCTCTCGAAAACGAATGGAAAAGAAAAGATTGCCAACTTTGGTCTCTGCCAGAAAGCCTCCTCCTGGCCTAGACTTTGCTCCTTAACATTTGTTAAAAACAAATCGTTTTAATGTAAAGAAAAGTGTCTGGAAAATATTTTCTGCTGATCTTTTGAACAGTCAAAATTGTGGCTTGGAAAGCAAAGCCAGCCAGCCAACTCTAATCGAGAACTTATACCATAGTAGGGCTAGCTGTAAGGCCATAGGCAATTATTTGCTTATTTAGTGTTATCCATTTCTTTTTTCCCTTAGAAAACTCCCTCAAGATGGCCATACAGGGCAATAAAAATAATATACTTATTGTTATTGCCTGTTACTTTTAGAAGAGCATCACCTATAACTTAACAGATGCAGTTGTCTCACATTTAAGGTCAAATCATAACCATCCATGTCATTCTTCCATACTTTAGGTAAGTTGGAACTTACTTTTCTCATAAATCCCAAGCAGATCTACTAGGAGGGGTCAGATTAGGGAAGACTGATCTACCATTGGAGAGCAACTGTCCCAGTCTGGAGGAAGACTCAAGCGGGCTCCCTAGATAAATACAAGAGAGAAAGATCTGAAACACCCCTGAATGCCTTTGAACTGTATTTAGTCTTTCCCAGGCAAAAGCTGCCAGTCGGGGGAGATTCCTGCACTATAGGCAGAGAACAATAAAGTAGCTAAATGTCTAAGGAGATGTGTATGGAGATTCTCAATCATGGTTGTCCCAAAGGTGCTTTTTCAAAAGGCAACTGGACTTTCTTTGTTTTTCCTTGAAGATGTTTCACTTCTGATCCAAGGAACTTCTTCAGTTTTCATCCAAGAAACTTCTTCAGTTCAGAACCGAAGAAGCTTCTTGGATGAGAAGTGAAATATCTTCAAGGAAAAGCAAAGAAAATCCAGTTGCCTTTTGAAAAAGCACGTTTGGGAAATAAAGTAGTTTGAATTCTACATGTGTGGTTCTGGTTGTTCATACCTGATATATATTCAGCAGATAGTGGTTCTGGAGGACACAGAAAGAGCCCCAGGCCTTCTATCTAGTTTTATGAGAAATAATTCAGAATAGGTATTGCAACATATCAGAAGTGATTGATTATATAATTGGGACATCCTCTTTTTTACAAATTAAGGTCTTATTATTAATTTGGAGATCGTATCCCAATTTACATCAGTGGGAATCATGAGAACTTATCCATTGGTAGTCTCAAAAAGTATCTAATTATCAAATGATTTCATTCATGCTGAAAATGTTCTCACCTGTGGGAGAAGAGACTTCTTCTTCCTTGTGCAAGCTGGGAAGGAAAAAGAGGCCATTTGATTCAGAATTTTCTTTAAAAATGTTATTATTTAAATAGTCTGTCCAGAGATGAGAGCCTAGAATTATAGCGCATACGACATATTTTTGAGAAGCACACATCAATATTGCTGGATATTGCTTGGTGCTTCTCCCCTGCCTTTTTTAAAATCTGAAACTTTATTCTCATTTTAACTGTTTTTATTTTAATATTTATATATGGTTTTATGGTTTTATTTATGCCTATTTGTATGGCTGCACAGAATTGCTTTATATGGGGAAATGGGCAGTCTCTAAATATGATAAATAATATTTTGCCCTCAGACTGGATATAACACAGTTTAGAGTAGTAAAAGTTAAAGTTGAAAAAGAAATTAAGGTTGCAATTACTGTATGTATGAGTTTCCCTGGGAGTCTCACTTAACATACTAATGAATCATCTTGCACAGCACTTTGGTCTAATTAACAACTGTGTCAAGAGGTTTCTCAGGTCCCTGCCCTGCATTCAGCCCTTCCCTGGATGAGGGGGGAGGGGTTCTGCAGAGGATGAATTGATTCAGCAGATTTGGGGCAAAGGCAAATAAAATAAGGAGAGTTTGTCCTTAGAGGAGGGGTAGGCAACTATGGCAACCTGTGGACTCCCCAACTCCCAGAAGCCAGCACTCAGGAATTCTGGGAGTTGAAGTCCACAAATTGTAAAGCAGCCATAGTTGCCTGCTCCTGGCTTAGAGAGGTTCAAGGGGAGATTTGGAGTTTTAAAAGCACCCGAATTTCAGCTCAGCCCATATAACTATAAGAACCCGATGGCTCTTGCTGGCAGAATATGGGAAGTCTTCAACTTATGACCGGTTGCTTAGCAAATGCTCAAAATTATGATGGAACATCACTACCACCTGCCTCTCAAAAAAGCTACTCAAAACCTTCCGGGACATTCAGAGTTCTGACGTTACCTTGCCCAGTCAACATGACTTCTGATGGCGTCCTCGGATGTGGGCTCGGACGAGGAGGAAGAGGCGGCTTCAGGGCCATCCAAGAGGGACAATGTTGAGGACTCAAAACCTGGGATGGCTTTGGTGGGCAACTCAGAGGAGCCAAAGTCGGGAATGGTAGAAAAGCAGCTGAGGAGGCACTGAAAACAATTGGGTTAGAACCATCGGACGAATAGCTGGCTGTGCACACTGAGGTGGAGACGTAGCTGCAACCAATGTCGACAAGGAGGAGTTGCTGCCTCTGCCCGGCACAGGGCCAAGCACAGAGAGGCGCAGTGGAGATCAGCGAGGCTGCTCATGATGAGGTAGCCTTGGCCTTCTCAATGAGGTACACCCGGCAGCGCCTATTTAAGCAGGCATTAAAACTTAGTCGGTGTTGGAGACAACTGTCTGGAATCCAACTTGTTGTGTGTGCCCTGAAGGCCTCGTCCTGCTTTGTCATGTCTTGAATCCTGTGCTGTTGCTGTTGTCTTCCTCATGCCTTTATCTTACCGTTGTTGTGCCTTTGTCTTGCGTGGCTGTGATGCTGCCTCCAGCCTTGCTGTCCTGGCTCCCCACCCCCCCTTACCTTGCAACCCTTGGAGCGGAAGGAATGGTTCCTCACCTTGCTTGGGGTTTTTGAACTTTGCTACGGTTGGCCTGAGAACTTTGAGGGAACTTTGCCCGGCTGCCTTGAGACAGGTCTTGCTCTAAGGATGTTTTACAAGCAGAGTGGGGCCAGGGGAATGATTGGGGCTAGTTGTACTAATAAACACATCTAACTCCGTCCGGCGTGCGTATGCGTGTGGACTGGAACAGGGCATGACCAAATTTTGGGGCCTTGGCAACTGGTTTGCATTTATAGCCCTTTGCAGAGCTCCATGGCCACATGACCCACAGTTTTTCTGGAAACTGGAATTTCCTGCAAAAAAAAAAAAGAGGCCCATAGCAAAAACAGTGGTTCACTTAATGACTACAGAGTTTGCTTAATGACCATAACAAAAAGTTTGTTCAAAAAAAAAGAGGCCCATAGCAAAAACAATGGTTCACTTAATGACTACAGAGTTCGCTTAATGACCACAACAAAAAGTTTGTTCAAAAAGTGATGACTTGCTTTACGGCCATCAGGACTTAAGGGCCATCATTGCCAGACTCAGTTACAGTCATACAGTGAGGACTTCCTGTAACAAGGAACTAGGCCCTGACGTTTTGTACCAGCAACTTTTGCACGTGTTATTTTTTTCTCTCTCTCTCTCTCTCCGCGTACTAGCATGATTTATCACAGAAACATCTGTTCATCCCCATGGGATCAGGAGTGCCTATCGACCATGTGGCTAGAAGTGCATCATGGGGCAGTGGAGGAAATTGTTCTGTTGGTATCAGCTAGGGCTTCAGTCACTCTTTAACAAGTACAAGAAAAAGGAGGGGTGTTAAACTAACAGAGCTTCGGGATACAATATGTGCTTTGCAGGGTGAGTACAGTGTCCTTCCTGTGCTCCCAGGCTTGGCCTTTTTCTCAGGGTTCAGAAACCCGATGTTGCCTACAGTTTACGATTCAGTTGGGCCACACGCTGGCAGGGCTGGTGCGCACTTTCAGTGGTTTGTCTTTTTAAAAACTTGTTATTAACATAACAGTTGTATCAGTAAACCTCAGATAGTTGGTGGAGAGCCGCAGTTTTCTAGCGAGGCTGTTGAGTGGTTTTGGAACTGAAGCCACGTGACCAGAGCAAAAATGACTTGGCTTCAGTTTGGTTTTTTTAATTCTTTATATATTTTTTTCCTTTGCTTTCTGAGATCTAGCTCACTGTACAGCCGTGGTGCACTGTAGATCACAGATACTGAAGTTTTGCTATGCAGGAAGGCAGAAGCACGGATTTCCAGAGCTATGGGCTTGAATATGTTTTTGTTCATATATTTCCCTCCAGATTTGATGGTTTTTAAAAAAAAAAAAAAAACCACCAACTTTTTCCAGCTTGGCGCTCTTCAGATGGATTGACACTGCAGCTCCCAAAATTCCAAGCCAAGTGAAATTTGTAGGATTTGGATTGCGGAAAGCAGAGGATGGCTCTTTCCCATATATTTTTTTTCTGCCCCTTGAATGTCTGTTAGTATATACTGAGTCTGTCTCTTAATTGGTGGAATGCGAGCAACATTTGCATAGTAGTTTCTAGATTAGAGATCTATAGATTATATATTATCCTAGCAAATATTATATAAATGCCTTTATTGACCGAAGCAGCAATCGGCGATAATATCTGTGGGCCCATCTAGTGATGACCAGGAATATAGGAGATTGTGACTTGGAATTTAACAACTGTTAATAACTTAACAGCTGTGGCAAGAAAGGTCATAAAACGGGGCAAAACTCACTTGACAAATGTCTCGCTTAACGACATAAATTTTGGATTCAATTGCAGTCGTAACTCGAGGACTCCGTGTAATCCCTTCTGCCCATTACAAGTTGAAGGATACATGAAAGAATATGGTACACTGGTAGGTTTATTTATGAATGAAAAGGCCATAGTTATGTCAAAAGTACAAATCTGTGTCATCTAAATTGTTGTAGGTGTATGTGAAAGTAGAAAGGCATGGGTTGCTGACAGTTTGTATTATGCTCCAGTGGATTATGATAACAGAAGAACCCAGAATGAGCTTTGGGGAAAATAATGCAACTTGCTGAATGACTGTGGTCCCGGGTCAGGGTGTTGAGTCATTGTTTTAAGCTAAAATGTAAAAAGATGCTCGGTGCAATGATGAAGTGCATTAGAAAGAAGCCTGTGCCTGCCAACTCTGTTTGCTAGTGAGCGTTGGATGGATCAGAAGAAATAAAACTAAACAAGAAGCGAAAACAATAAGAGGTGGAGCCCAGAATGAAGCATGCAGATCAAATAAAAATATGGAAGATGTATACTGTAGTGATTTGGTTGTAAAAGAGAAGATGAATGAGAATGAAACAGCAAAAAGAATATGTGAAGGAAGGGGGCATGAATCACGAGGAAAAGAGAAGTGAAAAGTATAAAGAACAAAACAAGCCAATGGTGTGAGAATGTGTATTTTAATCTTCGTCTTTTTGTACATTGTTTTTATACGGTTTTATCTTGTTGTACTCCCTTGGGAGAGGACGGTATATAATATAAATTCATTTAAATAAAAAAATAAAATAAATGTAATGGTGTTGAATGCTTAATTCTTCTGCTGAACTCCTAATTCTTCTGCTGAACATTAATCCTCACAATGCTGTCTAATATCTACTGTATGTATATTTACCTGTGTAGTATGGCTGTAGTATCATCACTTATCCTTCCTATTATCTTTTTTTACTCCCCGCCTCTTATTGCTCTTATTACTATGATTATTACTATTCTGTTGCTTTGTGGGTATTGTACACTGAGAGCTACTGCACCGGAGACAAATTCCTTGTGTGTCTAATCACCCTTGGTCAATAAAAAAAAATCTCTCCTATAAAACAGGACTGCGAGGAGAGGAGGCTGGCCTACAGAAGATTAATATCAAACTACATAGCAATGTTTCTCAACTATACTGACTTTAACAAGTGTGGAGCAAGCATGCTGGCCAGGGAATTCTGGGAGCTGTAGTCCACAAATCTTGAACTATAGAGTCTTTCCCATAATCACACCATCAACATATCCTAAGACATCGGCAGCATTTGTAATGTTTTTGTATTGCATGCCTATTTTTAGGGTGCATGAAATTTAAAAACATCAAGAACGGTGGGGAAACCCCACCTCAATTTCCTGGGTGGCATTGTTGTCCTGTCCATTTAGCTTGGTCGATGGACAATTAAAACTGAAAGGAGCCAAAGCAAAGAAGGGAGATCAGCAACTTCAGAACAGAATTTCTAGAATTCCTGCTGATGATTTAGTTCAAAGATGAAACTGAAAAACGGCAAGCTTTGTTTCTCACTGGCTGTGTTTTATCGAAAGCCGCACGACTTTCCACCTCAAAAGCTGCCAAATCACACAAATACTCTTGGCATCTATCTTTCTATTAGCCTCCTGTGTACTAAATGGATAGAAATAAAATCACCTTAAGAAATCTTTTTCTGCATTTCAGCTCTTTCTTCCACATTGCTCACTATGGTGTTCTATCCAGATTATGGTTAACACAGCTCCAAATTGGTGGATTCCCCATTTCTTTCCTTTCCCATCCATGCCAGGAAACCAAGAGCCAACTGTGTTCCTTCCAGCAGTAGCACTTTGGAGAAATGGTGAAAAAATAACTACAGGTACTGTAATCCTGGACTTACAACCTTTCATTTAGTGGCCGTTCAAAGTTACAACAGCCCTGAAAAAAGTGACTTATGACCATTTTTCACACTTACGACCATTGTAGCATCCCCACGGTCAGGTTATCAAAATTCAGACGTTTGGCAACAGATTCATATTATGATGGTTGCAGTGTCCCCGGGTCATGGGATCGTCTTTTGTGACTTTCTGACAAAGCAAAATCAATGGGGAAGCCATTGATTCCGGATTCATTTAATAACCAGGTTACTAACTTAACGATTGCAGTGGTTCACTTAACAATTGTGGCAAGGAAGGTCGTAAAATGGGGCAAAGCTCACTTCACAACTGTCTCACTTAGCATCAGAAATTTGGGGCTCAGTTGTGGTCGTAAGTCAAGGATTATGGTACCTGTACTATTACTTCTTGTCTCTTGGCCTAGAATGAAAAATGGCAAAAGTATTTGCCAATCTCATCCAGGATTTTTTTTTTTTAAATGCTGCATTTTATTTTCTAAAAACAACAAAACAAACAGCAATATCACAACATTTTAGTACAGGTAGTCCTCGACTTACAACACTTCATTTAGTGATTGTTCTAAATTACAATGGCATTGAAAAAGTGACTTATGACTGTTTTTCACAATTATGACCTTTGCAGCATCTCCATGCTCATGTGATCAACATTCAGATTCTTGACAACTGGTTCGTATTTAAGACCGTTGCTGAGTCCCAAGGTCATGTGATCCCCTTTTGCAACCTTCTGACAAGCAATGGGGAAGCCAGGTTCACTTAACAACCGGGTTACTAACTCATCAACTGCAGTGATTTATTTATTTATTTGGTCGTACTTATATGCCGCCCAACTCCCAGAGGACTCTGGGCCGGCTCACAACAAGTACAATAAAAATATATATATATATAAAATATAACAATCTATAATAAAATCCTTAAAATCCATTCTAATAAAAAAACACAACCATACACCGTATATTCCCAGACCTCACAGATCCTCTCTTAGGCGAGGTCAATGGTGCCAAGCCTGCCGAAAGAGCCAGGTTTTCACTTAACAACTGAGACAAGAAAGGTGGTAAAATGGGGCCAAACTCGCTTCACGAATGTCTCGCTGAGCAACAGAAACCTAGGGATGAATTGTGGTCGTAAGTCGAGGACTACCTGTAGCGAACTGGAAGAGGGCAAGGGAAGAGATCCAACTTTTTTACGGCAGGCAACCCATCCCAAAATGGCTGCTAAAGGCACAGAGCAGGGCCTAGGAGCGAGACTGAGCCTGCTACAACACACACCAGCCAGCTGAATCACAGCATTTTATAGAAGATGGCATGACGCACTGGCAAAGTGGGCCACCCTACTTGCAAACCTTTCTTCTGATGCAGAGCAAGGAAATCTGGACAGAGGTCACCTTCCCGGCAGCCACGGGGGACGTTGAGGGCATTATCCTTTCTTCCCCTCCTGAAACGGTTAGGGGCCCCATTCTCAAACTAACGCAAGCAGGAAGTGTAGGTTAGCCCTGGGTTTCAGAAGCTGATTGGTAATAGATGAAAACATTTTTTTTTTCAGTTGCTATGTAATCAGCTTCATCAAATCCTTCCTTGACGTTTAAACCTAATTTAAAAGCAAAAAACAAAGGTGTTATTTTAAAAATGTGGTGGTGGTGGGGGGGAGTGACATGATGGTGAATAGTTTACCAGGCTCTTGAATTCTTCTGCAAGCATTGGTTGCAGAATTAATGCCTGATTTGAGAAATCACATAAGCTTCCTATTTTCTGAACTAGGACTATCCATTTGAAGACGCATGTATTCAACTTAAACCACCATTTAAGTAAAAAACGCTGTATTTTTTTTTAAAAATAGCTGAAGATAACTAATAAACTCCTTGGAGGCAGAACCTTGGTATATGTAAGAAGTCCTGGGGCAGCAGCACCATTTACTGTAACTCAACTGACTAAAGCCGTAACATGAAGGATTGTTATCACTCCCATCTTGATAAAGGGAGAAGATAAGGGGGACTTTAAAAAAAAAAGAAAGAAAGAAAATAAAAAAAACCATTTAACCCCAAAAAAAGAGGTGTTTGCATCAATAGGCGTATGAGAGTATTCTCTTCTCAGAATCTAGGAGCTGCTTCTGACTTTAACCACATGTGCTAGAGTTCCCACCACTGATATCTAAGATAGCAGCACAAACGGGTACAGTCTTTTCAGACTAAGGCTGTGGCGCAACCCTGCTTGAGTGATGTGTGCCAAGGTCAAAGGAAACAGGGTTTGCCTGGTATTCATTTTGTTTTCATCAAAAACTCAAAAATACCCAGAAAATCAAGACAGGTTCCATAGCAGCATATGGGGCCTGTACAGAGCAGAACCGTAAATCCAGGAGCAGAAATTTAAAAAAAAAAGGAGTACTTATCAGATGCCATTAATGGAAATGTAAACCATCCCTCCAACATACCAGAGGGACATCAGTAGTTTTGTAATGCACCTACTTTACATAGACAAACTTCTGAAAGTCCAAGTCCTGAGAATTCAGTTTTGAACAACTAACTTTTTGGAACGCTCAAATGGAAAAGGGATTTTTTTTTACAGTGTGTAAAAACAAGAGCCTTACCATGGGAGAGGGAACAGATCAAACTGTTTTTGAAAGCTTATCATTTTTCAGATACAGAAACCTGTTGCGCATATGCAAATTTATCCCACAGAATTCTTGTTTTTAGTAACTTCCAAAAACACATACAAACAACCAGCCAGCTCTTAGCCGGCTATGCATGTGTCTGGTGTGTCTTTTCTTTGCCTTTAAATAATCTATATTCTCTGCATGCAGCTGAAATAAAAGGGTTGGTAGGGAAGTATCTTGATTCAGCAAACCGTGGGTGACATATTGTGGCTGAAAATGAGTTATATTTACTCACTGCTGTGGAATACCCTGACTATGCCTAACATGCTTTTTCAAGGCCTGTGGTTGATGGAGAACCTGTGCAATGTTTCATTGCAGTGCCATTTCCCTAAGCATCAGCACAACCCAACAGCCCTCTCTCTTCATTCTCCATGGCTCTTTTCCCCTTTATATACAGCTCCTAAAATATCTCTGCCCTGATAGGACGAGCGAATCCCGTCATGTTTTCATTCCTGGCCAATGACAAAGGGCTACTTCCTGCCCTGCTAAAGATGTTTCCTGTTGATAGCGCAAAGGACAGCAGTGAGGGATACTTCAGTTGCCAGCACAAGCACAAGCGAGGTCACCTTTTGTGACCTCTCGGAGCTTGGACAATTGCAATCGCACAGCCTATAGGACTCATTGCCACTGCGGGAGGGAAGCGGTTCTCTTGAGCAGAAGGTATCGGCTCACGACAAGGGAATTCTTGCTCTAAAGCAATATTACAGCAAAGTGTTTTATGGCTTGAACCAAACAGTGGTCTCTTCCCCTTCCCAGTTCCTGGACCTCTCTCTTTCTCTTTCTCTTCCTCTCCCTCTCTGTGAAGTAGCAAATAGCAGTAATGACAATGACATCCTATGATTGATGACTTGCTTCCCTTTAATCTTGCTCAACCTTAAGTGGCCTAAAAAGGCAACCATCTAACCAGCTCCATGAGAGCAATGCACAGACTTTAAGAGATGGCATTGGCTTCTCTCTACAACAGTGTTTGTCAAATTTATGTGTGGATGTCAACTCCCAGAATCCCTCAGCCACAACATTTTGGGATACCTTATGGTTGACGCATTTTTTAAAAAAACTCTGTTTAACAGGAACTA
>JANHJO010002858.1:65678-76886 GCA_032468235.1 Pseudoxyrhopus heterurus
AGTCAGCCTTGGAGCTGGTGGGATTCGATCAGCCAAACTGCTGATCTGCAGTACTCTGTTCTTACCATTTGAGCCACCAATGTGCAGAATGTGCAGAAATGGACAGATTAACACTTACAATTAAGGAAAAAGAAGGAACTGAATATTTCTTCATATGGGACTTATTTTACCAATGGTTAGATAATAAAAACAGAAGTTAGAAATATGGGAATATAAAAAGGACTAATGTTATAAAGGAGATTTGTTAAAGTAGATAAGTAAAATATTATTATAGAATTAATATTATTGTGATGAATACTATTGTAAACATTTTGATTATGATTTCTTAAAACTAATTGTACCCAGACAGCACAGTTTGATTGAAATTGAATTTTTACAAGTTATATAAATAAATATTTTTTTAAAAAAGGAATCATTGATTTTCTCTACTATTGAGAGAAGGAAGATAGGTGAAATAAGCCACAAGTTGAATCTGTTTAATATTATTCTTGTTTATGTAATTATATTTTGCTGTTGTAAAAGAGAATTGCTGGGAGGGACAGTATCTGTTTCTCCTTCCTTGGGATTCAATTTAGATTCATATCACTAGTGGCCTAATTAAATGAGCTTCTAGCCGTTACACTTCCTACTTGAAACCAGTTGCAAGAAACCAGTTGCTATTTAAAGCTAGAGAGTTGTTCAGTATTGAGAATCAGTGAGATTTTGGTACTGAAAAGTGGCTTCTTTTGTAGCGCATTCAAACTTGTCTGAGGCACCGTTCATAAATTTTACTGTTTCAAAACCTGCTAATAGTGTTCCTACTGTTTTAGGTTCTTATCTGTAGAAATTACCGTGGAGATGTGGATATGTCAGAAGTAGAGCATTTTATGCCTATACTTATGGAGAAGGAAGAAGAAGGGACACTCTCACCTATTCTGGCTCATGGAGGTGTTCGTTTCATGTGGATTAAACACAACAATTTATATTGTATCTTTTGCCAAAATAAGGGTTAATGTGCTGACACCTTGATCTAGGACTCCAGGTAGTGAAGAAAGCCATTTTTAAGGAATCTCTTTAGCCAAACTTTCCACTTCAGATTTAATTTTAAAAGGGCTCAATTTTAATAACTAAATTAGTCAAAAGAAAGACCATCAGTTTCCCTCGTTATTCACATATTAATCTGTACTTTGTTCTCATAAACTTTTTACTTGTTATTTATTATTTCTTAAATACTTTCAGGCTTAAAAAAACACTAAGTGGAGGTCTAGATGATATTGGAGAGCAGCTGATCAGGTCTGGATTCACTAAATCTGGTCAGGAAAAAGGAAAAATAATTACATCAACCTTTAAATTTCAGAATTGGAAGGGATTTCA
The DNA here is from genome assembly GCA_032468235.1 of Pseudoxyrhopus heterurus. Taxonomy (NCBI): domain Eukaryota; kingdom Metazoa; phylum Chordata; class Lepidosauria; order Squamata; genus Pseudoxyrhopus; species Pseudoxyrhopus heterurus. Next base: position 67,032 of record JANHJO010002858.1, read on the forward strand.
AAAATGGTCTACTCTAAACCCCACTCAGGCAGAAAATTCCCTATTGCTGCATCTTGGTAGACTGTCATCCATTTACTTCTGTTCCAATGAAACAAAGTTGCCTGCCTTCTATTGTTGAACATTTCATGCTATGAAGAGAATATGAAATGCAGTTCTAAAGATCTGTCTTCAATAAGCTCTGACTTTTCAGTGGCCAGTCAAATATAAATGAGAAGCATAGAAGCAGGAAATTCATATTAAAGTCAAATTTTCTCTGTTGCCTGAATTCATTAGTATTGACCCTCTCCTTTAAAAACACATTTTCTTATGTGACAATCTTTTAGAAAGTCAAAGACTGCTTTCAAATCATTTTAATTGTCTCCAGGCTAAACATACGCAGTTCCCTATGTTTAGCCTGGTATCCATCTGGTATTGAGCCTCCTAATATTTTTTTTGCCTTTCTTTAGACTCATTTCAATATGTTAATACCTTTCTTAAAATACAGAGCCTGGAATTCGGCATAGTATTGGTCTGTCCAAAAGAATAGCCTCTTTCCCATAAGCTAGATACAGTACTTTCGTTGATTTTGCCTGGAAAGACATTATTTTAATGAAGTTTTGAATCATTGTATTTCTGGTTTTCTAAAGTTAGGATATGTACTGGTATTATAAAAAATGTTTTATACAAGTTACTTAATAGTTGGAGGAAATTACATAGGATGTTCATTGAAAAAGAGGCTAGTAAAATCTAAAATATAAAGAGAGGAATAGCTTGGAAATATGAATATCTATAAGTTCCTGAATATGCCATCCCAGTGGTTGCCACTTCAAAGAAGAATGCCTGTGTATCTCTCGTGTTCTCATTTCTATACAAGGTAGTTCAGGTGAGTGTGGCATTGATTCTATTATGATTCAGATTCTGAGATTTCATTTGGGATTTATTCTCTAGGGTGTCTAAAATTTGACTATTAAATTACGGGAGTAGGAAAATATGCATTGAATGCATTCTCCTCTGCCCCCAAACCTTGTAATAGTTGACATTTGAAAATGGAGGAGTAATTGTGATTACATCAACAACTTTTATTTTAAAAATAATTTGATAATGAAATTAGAAAGTTACCATATGGGCATATTGCATTTCTTTTTACCTTTCTATTTCAGGTATTTTCTGAATATTTCAAGGAACTGGAAGAAGAGAGCATTCGGGATAATTTTGTGATCATTTATGAACTGCTAGATGAGTTGATGGATTTTGGATATCCTCAAACCACAGATAGTAAAATTTTACAAGAGTAAGAATGTGGCTCGGAGCTAAAAGACTCACATTTTCTGTATATTTAATAATCCCAATTCAGGATGGCTAAAAACGATCTTTTATTTAGTTGGTGTAATCCTAATTTAAATAAGTCTCTAGAGCTAAAATATGCAGATACTCGCATTTTGAACATCTTGCCTATGTTGATAATAGATACATAACACAAGAAGGCCACAAGCTGGAAACTGGAGCCCCGCGTCCTCCTGCCACTGTTACAAATGCCGTGTCGTGGCGTTCTGAAGGAATCAAGTACCGAAAGAATGAAGTCTTCCTGGATGTCATAGAATCTGTTAATCTTTTGGTATGTCTATGATTACAAATCCTAAAATCATTAATACTGAATAATGTGATTTAACTGCTATTCTAAAGGTAAGAAAAATGGATTGTGTGTGTGTGTGTGTGTGTGTGTGAGAGAGAGAGAGAGAGAGAGAAAGAATGAGAATGAGAATGAGAATGAGAGAACACTATCTGAAAGTGGGAGCATCTTCAAAACAGCCACTCTAAATCTTACAGCCCAGACAGATTTATTGTTCTACTGTTTTGGCCTTGTCAGCAACTTTTCAAGACCTTTGGAATTTCTTTTCCCAGCCCAGAATCATTCAGTGTTTAAACAAGAGTTGATTTCTAATCACTGTCCTGGAGTTCAAGTTTCAGAAAGGTCCAGCAAAATTCTTTGAGTCTCTTTAATTTTAATAATTATGTATATTGGTGGGATGAAACACTGAAAAGTTGTAAGAGAATGACGGAGATAATCTCAGATATATAGAGACTCGAAAGTTGACTCAAGTTCCTTTTATTTGCTTATTGACAGATCTTCTTAATATATAAAAGGAACTTGAATCATTTTCTGACTCTCCAAATAACTGAGGTAGCATTCACGGCAGATAATCCACCCGGCCTTGCTTCGGTACTGCCAATAAAAATGATTCTACTCCTGTTCAAAACCCGCGTGCTGCCACGGGGCAGGGTGAACTCCCATCCTTCATTCCAGCTCCTGCCGGGATATGAAAAGAGTCCCCAAATGGGCGTCCTCTGGACAACAGTGATGTCACTGGCTAATCCTTTCATCCCGGAAGCACCTCAATGCTTCTTCAATGAGTGTGATGCAAACCTTTACTGCAAAGTATCTACTTTTTGTATTCCTGCATGGGGATGTAGAAAATAAACCCCCTCCATCTTCGGAGTAAGAGTGCTACAGATTCTGATCACTTTTAGGAGAAGAAGCTGTTTGTAGGAGCACTACTGCGCATCCAGCAGTGCTGGCCTCTTCCTTTGCTAGAAGTATTTAGTGTGAAAATTCGCCACTTACGATCAACTGAGGCCTTTAGATCCCTTTCATATGTACCGTTGCAAAACGTCGCATTTATTATAACATATCCCTTTACGTAGATCACCACTTGTTAGTTTTACCTTTGAGTTTCTCCGTATTTTGAAATGTGGACACACCCTTCCCTGCCCTTCAATTTCAGGTTAGTGCCAATGGGAATGTTCTGCGCAGTGAAATTGTTGGATCCATCAAAATGAGGGTTTTCTTGTCTGGAATGCCAGAGCTCCGCCTTGGCTTGAATGACAAAGTCCTCTTCGATAATACTGGCCGTGAGTATGTCTGCTTCTTCTGGGTTGCCTCCCCTGTTTGCCTCTCTCCTTCCCTGTCCTTGCAGTCTTAATTTTAAAGAATTTTGCATCTGGGGAGGACTTGAAGGACATAAACGCTTCAAGGTGTTGCAAGGCTTAAGGCATCTTTAAACCTTTTTTTTTTTTTTTTTAAAGTGCTGAATTGTGGCTGTGCTTGTGCCATGGATTGCTGGGAGGGTGACTGGAAGCTGCAAATAGGCTGCTGCCAAGTTGCCTGTGGACTACTAACCCATCATATTAAAAAGCAATGTCATTACTAGAGTCCTTGCACTAGAAAGAACCTTATGAAACCATCCCTTTGAACTCCTCTGTATTAATTGGAATTGTCCCAGAAACATTTTGTCTTAACCAATTTAATTCTGTCCTCCTGTCAGTTTCTTCATTATGAAACTTACAGAGAGAGTTTCTCAAAATTTGCAGTATCATGACCTCTGAAAATGATGAATTAATTTGTGAGTAAAATAAAATAAAGCTGCTGTGGTTTTGGTTTTGACATACTACTAAATGAGCCCTCCCACCAAACCAGCCTGGGGCCTTTTCTCTGCTTTGCCTGGTGAAATCCCCTGAGGACATTGCCAAGCACAACAGGAGTGAGTTTTGACACCACTCCTGCTTTCCTTGCTCAACGAAACCGCCACCATTCTCTAATAGCAATTAGACTTCTATACTGCTTCACAGTGCTTTGCAACCCTCCCTAAGCAGTTTACAGAATAGGCACATTGCCCCCAACAACCTGGGTCCTCGTTTTATCGACCTTGGAAGGATGGAAGGCTGAGTCAACCTTGGGCCCGTGAGAATCGAATTGCTGAACTCCTGGCAGCCAGCAGTCAACATAAGTAGCCTGCAGTACTGCATTCTAACCACTGCGCCACCACAGCTCCTAAATTGGTCAGCTCCTGGTTTAGAGGGGCAGACTTAGGGGCAGTGAGTATAAATGCTGTCCTTTACTGGGTTGTACCTGTCTTCTCTGCATGTGGCTTGTACAGGGGTACTTCTCTGCACCTGATTTATGCAATGCCTCTCCTTTCTCTTTTTATAGTGGGGATTGGGTTGCTATTCTTTAGGAGAAGGGGTCTCCAAACTTGGCTTGGCTCTTAAGTATAGCTGGCTGAGGAATTTTGGGAGTTGAAGTCCACGTGTCTTAAAGTTGCCAGGTTTGGAAACCCCTGCTTCAGGAAATTGGCGTAGGGTGATCCCAGCACAGACCTATACTATAGCTTCTCTTTGTTGCTTTTACACTTTCCAAGCCCGGGCCTTCTCTTCTATCTCCCTGGCAGGCGGCAAGAGCAAATCTGTGGAACTGGAAGATGTGAAATTCCACCAGTGTGTTCGTCTCTCTCGTTTTGAAAACGATAGGACTATTTCATTTATCCCACCGGATGGGGAATTTGAGCTCATGTCTTACCGCCTTAATACCCATGTACGTGTGTTTTAAATCTTGGGTTGCAAACAGAATCATCCCCCTTTTTTTGGCTCTTCTTTTGTGGCTTTAACTCTCCATTTAGATCAGGACTGATGATTATCTGTAAACATACCTGGTGAGTGAAATGGGTGGAATCAATCAATTGCTGCATGTTGGATTGCTGCTGTATGTGGTAGTAATGAAGGTGAAGTGATCCCGGGAAGAAAGTGCCGCAGCATTGGGTGGCTTTGTAGACCAGTCAAGTCGCACTGTGGATTCGGTAGCCATGGTTGTCTTGGGTCCTCTGTAGGGGGCTTCCCTTTTCTCTAGAAATAAAAGAGAAACTGATGAATCCTCTGGCACTTGAGGAGTGAGTGATGCGACAGCAGTTTATCTTGTCATCTGCAGGTAAAGCCTCTAATCTGGATTGAGTCAGTTATAGAGAAGCATTCCCACAGCCGCATAGAGTACATGATCAAGGTGAGTGGAATCCAGAAAACTCTTTTGGCCCTTTGTGGTCCATTGTGGAAAGCAATTCTGTTCCCAAAGGTTCTAGAGAAAAAAGTGACAGGCTGTTAAAGCACCTCGGGGAGCCCAGGTCTACACACGCAGTAAAATCTCAAAGCCATTTCAAAGGACTCCAGTGTCCATTCCTTGCTATCTTTCCCTACTGAGCATACAATAAGTGTTGAAAATACATGGTTGTTAAGGAAAGGTGAGCAAGCACGGGCTGCGTGTGACCTTGGAGCACACACTGCACCATTAAATTACGATGGTGCATTTTTTAAAAAAATCTAATAAAATGATTGAAAGAACAGGTCCAATATTTCTAGCCTTGCCTTTTTTTGGTTGAAAAATTGGCCAGGAAAAGACTGGTTCTTAGCCAATAAAATAATGACAATTTTATTCAAGCTAAGCACAACTTATCCTAAGCTAGGCCTTTTGGAACAGTACTTGTGAAAAGAAAGACATTAGAAATTATACTTTGCAAATTTCTCAGTTTATTTGGGATTGTACTTTCTATAGCAATGTTGAAATCTTTTTAGGCCAAGAGTCAGTTCAAGCGCAGATCTACAGCCAATAACGTGGAGATTCACATTCCGGTTCCCAATGATGCCGATTCACCAAAGTTCAAAACCACAGTTGGGAATGTCAAGTGGGTTCCTGAGAACAGTGCCATTGTGTGGTCCATCAAGTCTTTTCCCGTAAGCTCATTGATTGTGAACCTCTCTGGGAGGAAGGCAAACTATATAAAAAAAAGCTGTATGCATTTTATTTCCGAAGGAACTTTGTGTAGAACGGTTCTTACTCTGTAGCTACCTAACTGTTCAGAGCAAGTTTCATTAGCTCATTTCAAAAGAAATGAGAAACCCTGCCTAGCAAGGTTTAGTTCACTTCCATTGATCCCATGGGATTCTGTCTATCACGTTGGATAGAATTGCACAGATTTTGTGGAACGGATGGTTTTTCTTCAGCTTTTTAGTGCGAGAAGCCCCGAGAGGTGGGATAAAATGAAATTCGACTCTCTGCTAACTTACAGGGAGGGAAGGAGTACTTGATGAGGGCCCATTTTGGGCTCCCAAGCGTGGAAGCTGAGGACAAAGAAGGGAAACCTCCCATCAGTGTGAAGTTTGAAATCCCATATTTCACCACATCTGGAATTCAGGTAAGAAGGTTTTGGTTCTCTTGCCAGCCTATATGGGCTTTTAGTGATCTTGTCCACTCTCTATGCTCTCATGCTTCTTCTCCTTTCCTGTCCCACCCCTGTGAATGTGGGAAGCAAATGGAGTTCTTCAGACGGAGGCTGAAGTTTTACTTGTGTTCCTTTTCAGGTTCGTTATTTAAAAATAATTGAGAAGAGTGGCTACCAGGCATTGCCTTGGGTCCGCTACATTACCCAGAACGGAGGTATGTGAAAAGACGCTCTGCTTATTAGATACCTTCAAGTGGCCTTGCAGCCACAAAATGATGCTGGTATATCAAGTGCTTTACCTGATGGGTGTCCATGTGCTTGCAGTAAGAATGAGGTCTAGATGAGGCTGAATTTGGTTAAGTAACCGGAGCGCTTATCATGTGTTTCTCCTGGGATAAAGAATGGGATTATTTATTTGTGCCAGAAGCTTCGTAATTAAAACAAGGCATACTATACAATGTAAAATTTAAAATAGAAGATGTAAATGTATGCGTTAGACAGATCTTACCCCAAAACTAACAACATTAATTGAGCAATTAATTAAGGGATGGGATGGTTAGTATATAGCTGAGAATTAGATGATCCTCTGTAAAAACTATGTGGATAAAGTAAGGTCAGGGGTGGAATGGTGATTAGAATCTTAGAGTAGCAATGGGGAGGCCATTTTCAATTTCTTGCTTGATCAGGGAATCCACTGGGGGGCTTAGGACTAGTCACTTTTCCCCAGTCTACCCTAATGGTTGCTATTGTAAAGTTAAAACGAGAGGCAATTTTTCACATGCCTCTTTCATTTCCATAGAAAAAAGGCTGGATGCAATGGTAAGAAATGAACAAGTTTTTAAAAATGGGAGTGGAAGGGCTCTCTGTTTATAGCTTCATAGCTCCTCATCACCGAGTTCATTAAATTTTCTTTTCATCCTAGATTATCAACTTCGAACACAATAACGTCAACTCAGTTACTGCGGCCAAGAAAGTCACCAATATCCCTGGTCAGAAACATGTTTGGTGCTTGAAGGTGTGGGCCAAGGTTGTCTTGCCGGCTGGAGGTGGAATCAGGCTGTGTCCCATATCCAGCTGTACTTGGACCAGTGTTTAGTGCAGACCTCATGAATGTTTTTTCTTGTATGCCCCATTCAGTGTTGTTTTTTGTTAGGAGTAGCTGTTGCCTTGAAACAAGGCCAAGAGCCAATCTTGGGAAAACTTGGCTGGTCTTATTTCTTTGCTTGAGAAATTGGGGACTATTCGTCCTCCTTTCTGAAGTTTTGTGAGTATTAGCTGAGCTCCTTTTGCCAACCATTTGCCTGCTGATGCGTCTTAATGCTAGTTAAACTCTGGTGACATCTTGAAATCAGTTTCGTTTGCATTGCTGGGTTATTTTTGCAAATTAATTACTACAACAGACTCCCCAGATGCAGAGTTTACAACATGCAAAGTAATTTGCTCGATGGTACTCGGTTTAAGAAAGAACATGAAGTTGGTGTCACAAGATGTCCTTACGTGAGGGAGGAGGCTCAAAATGGATGCCTGACCTCCCGGTCCACTTCTGAATCATCTAGCCGAGAGGAACATCCTATCCATATATCTTTTTCAAGCAGCAACGGAGATGACCAACATGCAACTGAAGTCCCTTCGTGGAATTTGTAAGATGATCTGCTTCTCCGTAAAGAAAAATCAACCTGTATATAGAAAACTTACTTTGCCACTGAGAAAGGTTCTAGTTTTGTTTTTCTGTTCTTTTTCGTCTTCATTCCTTGGACGGTTTCTGTGCGTAGAGGATCATGCTTGGGAAGCATTCTGCCAGCCCTTGCTTAGCTTTCAAATGGCAGAGTCATCTAGGTGCTGCAGTATCTGGTGATTGTGAGAACAAGGCCATAATCACGGTAGTTCCTACAAGAACTCCCAAGATGGTAAAACAGACGCACAGTGTCTTGTGAGTGCCTCTAGTCTAGGCCTTTTGGGGGGGTGTTGGGACTGGAATCCCCAGAACTGCTACTTACCTATCTTAACCCTTGCAGTTCCAATGCAGTCTTTCTCAATTGGCTCCAACCACATATCAGGAAAGGCTGCTCTAGCAGAACAAGCAAGCGCCCCCCAAAATGGCTTTAGGTCAAAGATTCTGCTGCCTCCTCACGGCTTCCTTTAGACTGAGCAATCCATCTTTGAGGTCTGCTCAGTGGCAGTTGGTCACTTCTGCTAGAACACAAAACATTACATATGCTCTTTAGCAACATATCTCTGCTCACAATTTGGCTCTTTTCCTTTTTTTTTTCCTTCTTCTAAAGAGATGTGGGGTTCAAGTTCATGATATACTTGCAAAGATTACATTTGTGCTTGCTTTTTTACAAAGTGGATCGGGAGAAACAATAAACGTGAAGTTGGGAATGTGTGATGTCCTAGATAACTCTGCAGCAAGACCCGTCAGTTTCTGGAAAAACGGCCCCAAGCCCGTTACTTGCAACCATGAAAATTCACTTGGCAGTTGAACAAATGCAACTGTAATGGATTGATGGTACACTTTAATCTTTCACAGGTATGTTTTCGCCCATAGTTACACTTAAAAGGGCCATGTTTGTGATGGGGCCCTCCTGGAATTGCTAAATTGCAATTTCTAGCAGTCTTAGTGGCGGTAATCATGAGAAATTGTAGCGCTGTAGCTTGCAGTTTTTGTCAGAATGATGAAAGCGGAATCCCAGTGCAGGATCACAAGTGCCACCCCCTTGGGGCATTGTGTGTGGTGTCATGAAGCTCACAGAAAAGGGACACAGCTTGCATTGCGATGCCCCAGCACTGCTCTCATTAGTCTGACCCATCTGCAAATGCTACTGTCAAGAAAGTTGGAAACTGTAGTTCAGGACTCTGGAAGGCCACAGAATCCCTGAGAAATGCACAAGATAATGATTGGTCAGGGGCAGATGGGTTCACTTGCCAAAGTTAGATCTAAGACCACTACTGTTATTTAACCGGTTCCCTTCAGCTGTCAGAAATCTCAAGATCATGCCTTTAACCAGGGCATTCTATTTGTTGTCTAAAAGTCTGTTTAAAATAAATGAAATGACCAGAATTTTAGAGTCTTGGTTTTCTTTTGCACGGATCTAGGTTTGGTATTTTCTGGTGGGAATGAGATATTACGACGAGAAGATGCGTATTTATTCAAACCTTGCTCCAAGGAACTGAGCAACATGGATTATTTTTTTCATTTTTAACAATTTTGGGTGGTAAAGCAAGCCAGGAAGAAGATACGGTAGTAGGAAACCACCTGTATTGTCCCCAGGAAAACAGAATAATGTGCTCATGTCACCAGGAGTTGTCACATAGAGGATGTTTCATAGCAGCGTGGGGAGTGTTGTACTTGGTTTCAGTCCTACATTTTAGCCAGCTTCAATAAAAGTGTTTATGGAGATACATAATCATCCAGGTTATGCTTGCCCCAAAGATGCTTTTTAAAAACAACTGGATTTTCTTCTTTGAAAATGTTTCGCTTCTCATCCAAGAAGCTTCTTCAGTTCTTCAAAATGAAGATTCTTGGATGAGAAGTGAAACGTTTTTCAATGAAAAAAAAGTCCAATTGCCTTTTAAAAAGCACCTTTGGGTTCAATGCAAGTGATGTTAAAGGTAAAGGTTTCCCTCACACATACTGTACATGCTAGTCATTCCCGACTCTAGAGGGCGGTGCTCATCTCCGTTTCAAAGCCAAAGAGCCAGCGCTGTCTGAAGACATCTCCGTGGTCATGTGGCCGGCATGACTAAAGGCCAAAGGCGCACAGAACGCTGTTATCTTCCCACCAAAGGTGGTCCCTATTTTTCTACTTGCATTTTTACATGCTTTCGAACT
>JANHJO010002858.1:76986-94874 GCA_032468235.1 Pseudoxyrhopus heterurus
GAGGACAGGAAGGCCTGGAGGAACGTTGTCCATGGGGTCGTGATGGGTCGGACACGACTTCGCAACTAACAACAACATATATATATATATGTTTTTTTTTTTTATAAGATATTCTCGTTTGCGTAGACCAGGGGTCTCCAACTTTAAGCCTGGCGGACTTCAATTCCCCGAATTCCCCATCCCAGAGTTGAAGTCCCCCAGGCTTAAAGTTGCCAAGGTTGGAGACCCCTGGCGTAGACGGTGCCCGCTTGCTGAACCAATGAACCCCGCAGCCATTTCCGCGGCAAAACCGAAGCTGGTAGTTTTCAGTCCCAACCCCCGCCTCTTTTTTCTTCTCCCCCACCTTTCCTCTCTCTCGCCCCGCCTTTGCGCGCCCCCTTCTCCGCCAGGGCAGTCTCGCGGGATCGCCTTTCTTGGGCTATATAAACCCGTCGGGCGCCTCCTGCGTTCTTTTCTCGCCCGGCGTGAGAGCCGTCTTGGGTTTCCTGGAATTGCGGCTCCCTTTGCATCAGGCCAAGGCGGGAGACGGGGAAGATGGCGGGCGAAGGGAACGAAAGCCCGGCCCTCCTGCAGGAAGTCCAGCAGCGAAGGGAAAGCGGAGGCTTTGCCCGCGAACGGTATATTGAGCGCGCAGGGCAAAGGGTTGGAACTTCCCGCGTCTTTTCTCGGCCCCTTAAATTTTGCGCCTCCGAAGCGGCCTGTGCTTTAGGATGGTCAACACAGGGGGGTAGAGCGCTCTCTCACGGAAACCTGGGGCGGGGTTGGGTCTCCGCCTTCGGATCCTGTCGTGAGAAACAATGTTTGGGGCACGCGGGATCTACTATAAGGGCAAAAAAATCCCGGGCTTTGTTACGGGATTGGCAACGGCAGGCGGGAAGGTTACCTCGTTAGTCTCAACTTCGGTTGTATTCCTACGTAGAAACTGCGATTCGATGTACGGCTATTAATTGGGTTGTTAAATTCTTCATAAATGACCAAGAAACGAGGTTAAGATGACAAACTTTATTATAGCTGAACTTCAGCTCTTTATAACATAACACAACACACACACACACACACACACACACAGTTTGACGGGGGGGGGGAGAGAAGGATTGGTTAAGGTCTGTGACTATATTAATTGACTGTTTCGTGCTCTTTACATCAACATTAGTTGGTTCTTTTTCCTTCTGTTCCAGGCACAAACCCAAGGGATAGCTTGTCTGCTTACAAAAATGGCCTCCTGCGATGAAATCGTTAGGGTTTTGCAGAAGCGATTCTGCTGAATGAGAGGAATGTAACGTCTGAAGCAGCAGCTGTTCCTTCTGTTAGAAAATAACCGTAAGTTTTATTTCACTCTTTATCATATGGATAAATTATCTCTTTTAATGTACTTTATATACCTAATTAACCTCCTGGTCACATTCTGGCTTATGAGGCACCTTGGAGAATGTTATTTTTCTGTGATGCATTCAATTTCTCGGTTGCCAAAGTAAAGTACCTATTTAGATTAAACTGTTGATAACGTAAGCAAATTGGCTTGTCTTATTTTGGATTCATCAAAAGATTCTTAACTTTGCGTTTAAATTCTTAGTAAGTAAATGGCTCCACCTTATTACCTTGCCTTCATTGGAGGCTTTTAAGAAGAGACTGGGCAACCACGTGTCTGGAATGGTATAAGGCAGGGGTGTCAAACTAGCAGCCCATGGGCCAGATGCATCACATGCTTGCTACACCCCTCCCGGTTTAGCGAAGGGGGGAAATGTCCTGATATGTCACGTGATGCTGCCATGACAACGTGAGTTTGACACCCCTGGTATATGGCCGCCTGCTTCAGCAGGGGATTGGACTGGAAGACCTGCAAGGTCCCTTCCAACTCTGTTATTCTGTTTATTTCCTTGTAGATTTTCTGATTCTTGTTGACTTGATCTAGAAGCTGGTGAATGTGTTCCATTCCTCCAATAGATCTCAAAGCATATCCGGAAAGGGTGCTTTTAAATATCCCCACAATCTCAGATTTGAAAAAAAAAAAAAAAACCACTACAATTTATCCATTGCCACAACATTTCTGAAAAATTATCACTTGCACAATTACTAACTTCAGTCGTAATTAGAGATGGACCTATGCCTGGAATTCATCTCCCCCTTTTAGCTTTGCCCTCTTAAGGCTGATGGTGCTTTAAGTGGCCAATACAGAGGGGTAAAATAAATTCTCTCTTAAACCCAGAGGTGAAGGTGAAACTTTTCTCTGGATCCTGTCGGGAGAAACAAAGATAAACAGTCCTTACTAAATATGTGTTATGCTAGAAGACAATGTTATTCAAGAATGACCAGTACTGTTATGAGGAACAATTGTACCTTTTTATTACACATCATAATGTGAGCTTGAGGTTTTAAAGTAGTTAGCTTCATGGTTCATTTTTTTTAAATGCCAATTAGCCTTTTTTTTTTTTGGCAGGTTATCTTTTTCTTTTAAACCAGATGCCTGGATATTTCCTCAATATCACTATAGATTCTATCTGAAAAGTATTTATATTTCCCTTATTTATATTCTGCTACAGTCGAAAGATTCCTGAGTATTATGCATTTCTATAGATTTTAAGAGCCAGTTTGGTGTAGTGGTTAAAATCACTAGGCTAGAAATTGGGAGACTGAATTGGGTGAGCTTGGAAAGTCATTCTCTCTTAGCTGAACCAACTTCACAGCCTGGGTATTATGGGGGAAAAAGGAGGCAGGAGCATTATTTCTGTAGCAATAAATTGTACAAAATAGCAATAGCACTTAAGACTTATATACTGATTTGCAGTGCTTTACAGCCCTCTCTAAGCTGTTTTACAGTCACCAACAATCCGGGTCCTCATTTTACCCACCTTGTATTGTGTGTATTGTTTAATGAACCGCTAAATTGGCAAAATGGATTGCTAAATTGGACACACCCACCCAGTCCCCTGGCCACACCCACCCAGCCAGTCTGGCCCCCCAACAGTCTGAGGAACCGTAAGTCGGCCCCGTTTAAAAAGTTTGAGGACCCCTGGTATAGGGTTTCCTGCCTGAGCTATGGTAGGTTGGACTAGAAGACCTCCAAGGGCCCTTCCAACTCTGTTATTCTGTTACCACTGGCACAGGAGAGAATATAAACCACAATGATAGAACAATTTTAGAATTTTACTGGTTCCTTGCTATCTCCAGACCTGAGGATATAAGCAGATCTGGGGGGATTTCCAGAACATTAACAGGGATGGAGTTAAACTCAAGGAACAGAAATAATTGTTTATTGCTTAATGTTTGGCTTCTGGGTTTTGGATGGCTTTCCCTCTATTTTAAACTTATTTCTAGTAAGTAAGGTACCTACGTTGGGCAATGTCAAAGGGTTATGAGGTTTATTTCAGATGTAGCGTGCACTTACTGGCACCATGAATAATAACCTATTTTTTCTCCCAATTTTTCATAGACAGAAAAGACACAATATCAATAAAGTGGCTTGTGGCTGACTTCCTGGAAGAATAATCTTGTGACGTCTAATTTAGCCTGAAAACATCTGGCTTCAAATTCATACCTGACCATGAATTTTTCTGAGCATTTGCCTTGTGCCCTAGAGCTGTGAGGAAAAAATACTGGATTTTCTTTGTAGATAAAATGGACTTGGATCCATTGTTGGGACAGATCATACAGGTATATTGACAATCTGCTTGTCCTGTTTTGTTTCTTCATCTTGTAGATTTCAGAAATGTAGATGTAAAATAGAAGCTCACCATCTGTTTCCTTCACCCTTTCCCCCTTTTGTCTGATAAAATTGGTCTGGGAGGGATTGCACCTAATGAAAATGGCTTCTCTTTCTCCTCACTTAAAAAGAAATTGATTATAAGACTCTTGTTGAAAATATCCTGTTAACTTTGAGATTTAAGTACCTGCCCTTTGGAACATCTTTCCCTTGAAAAACCTGGCTCTTTACTGAGATGGCAGGGTCAGGACCTCAGTGGACTACCAATTGATTTATTGTATGGTTCCTTTTGAGGAACTGTTAGTTACAATATGATTCTTAACTGTATTCTGTATGACGAATGGATATCCACAAGCATTTATTACAAGATTCCTGTGAAACACAGGGGAGAGAAAAGAAGAAAGAAGGCACAAGACCAACTTTATGGCACACTCTTACCATACATCAAAAACATTTCACAAGCAGTAGAATGCTGCGCCTGAGATCTGCAAGCAGGCATCGCACACTGCCCAAAGACTACCATATGAGGACAGATCATGCATTGCAAGGATCGCTTGAAGGTGGGAGATACTTCCAATGTAATCTACCAAATCCTCTGCATGGATTGCCCCTCCCTGTAGGGCCAACGGGGAGGAAGCTAACCATTAGATTGCAAGAACATAAGCGAGTGGTCAGACAAGGAGATTCAAACTCATTGGGAGCCTCATATTGCAATGAATGAAGACATACATTGAATTTTATACCATTAAGATTGTTGGCTGAGCTGGTACAAAAATAGTGAAATTACTGAAGCCTGAGAATAGGTGAAATTACTGAAGCCTGAGAAATGGAGCCCTTGTCAGTCAAAAGGAGTGCCAATTTATCAGCTTTTCAGGTACTTCGGAGACGAGGAACGAGGACTTGGCAACACAAGGAAACAAAACCAACAACTTATCTGCTATCAACGCCCCAGTCAACAATGAATCAATGCCACACACAACCAGGCATCACATAAATACTATGTGTAGAATAGCCCGAAGCAGAGAGTCTGGTGAGAGGGAAATCCCCTGAGGATGGGCTCCATCAGGAGTCCATAAACTTGGAAGACTAACCTCTGGTCCTGGTGACCGACCCAGCTTGGATCATGTATTCTGTATAGTTTTACACTGCTTTTTATTAATATTGTTTACATTGTTTCTCGGCTGCCCAGAGTTACTTAAGATGGGCAGCTGTATAATTTTCTAAAATAAATAAAACAAACCTCTAGTTATTCTTTCATACATTATTTTGGGGCAAAAGATAGCAATGACCTCTTGACTTTAGTTTCATTTGAAAGATGTTGATTATCTGGACCCATTTTAATCAGGCCATGATACCATAGTAAGGCTGCTGCTTTGATAACTTTGATGAGTGGCTTAAATGCAGCCGTCTGGGTTAGTTTGAGCTACTTGATATATTCTGATACCATCAATGTGGTATTCTAAACTGGCAGGATTTGGCCATGGGAACATCTTTGCATAGTGGTTCCAATTCAGCTGTGTTCAAAAATCTCTGCTTGGGAAGCAGTTTTGTTACATTGTAGTATGTAATTTGCTGGCCAGATACTATGGCAAGGGTAAAAGAAGGAAAAGTATGCAAGCCTTTTTTTTTCTGAAGCGGTAAATCATCTGTACTGTTAAATTTCAATGGAATAATTCTATAGCAGTTAACCACCATTTTATCTTGTGCCATATCCGTCATCGGACGATGGCGATCCTATTTTTATCAACAGCTGCATGAAAAACTGCTGCTGAGTTTGTCCAAACCAGTCCCTTAAGATTTTGAAGCCATGATCTTTAGTCAGGACCTCATTTGCCTTCAATCTTTCCCTGGAGGATTAAGTGAAGTATGCTGTATTTTTCCAGGTATCACTTCACATGTCTGAAATATTTTAACTTTCGCTTTTATGGGATGATGCAATGTGACAATAAGGCTAACTAGAGGTTTGAAGTTCATGAGTGCATGTCGCACCTTTGGGACACGATAAGCAAGATACATCTTGGGAGTGCCCATCAACTGTAGAGGGCAACTAAGAATTAAGAAATACGATCCTGCTCATGGCTCATCACTCTCAAGAAAGCCACAACATGGTGGCATAAGCATTAACTGAAGGATAACACTGAATTCAGTCAGGTTGTAAGTAGGATCTCTGCATCCTATTGGAAAGCTGGTACATACAGGTCTCCCACCATTTCTGGGCGCGCACAAAATTCTAGGAGAATCTCTCGGGAGCCATGCATTTAAAAAAGTTTTTATTGCAAAAAGTAAATCCCCTTTCCATTCCAAATTCTAACAAGGGATATATAGAAAATACAATTAGGGTCATTCCATTAATCAAACACCTCTGATGGCCTCAGCCTACAAAATGGAAGTACAATTGTACTTAGAAGTATAAGAAACTGGCAGGTCAGGTCCATTCTTTCCATTACCAGTTTCTGAACATATTGGTACGATACTCCCACCCCACCCCCATGCTAGGCAAAAATATCTCTCTCTCTGCACCATATGCTCCAAAAATTATATCAGTGCTCTTTAGGTGTAGTGAGGTGGCGAGGCAAAATCATTTCAGCAACCATCCACTGGCTTAGGTTTCTCAACCATGCAGCTGCCATCCAGGCAGAACGAAGGCTGCCTTTTCGGGTCTGTTCTCAGAAAGTGGGAAGGATAGCAAGGAGAAGTAGCAGCAAACTTGGGTTAAAATTCTCACACTATCTCCAATGTATGGCTTCATAAACCCAATCGCTCTTGCACAATCCCACCTCTAAGCAAGAAGACACATTGGTAAAATCAGAATCAAAACACTTATGAGCTGGATTAGGTAGCTCAAACAGATTTACAGATACACACTAAATATATCTCATAAAACTTGCATATAAATAAGAAAAAGCCCAATATTTGTTATTATTAAAAATAAAGCTGCCCTTTAAATCGTACAAAAACCAATTAAAAGTCTGGGGGGGGGGGAAAGTATCCTGCTTGCGATGAGCTTCAATAGCGAAAAATGTGTCAGGAGCATTTCCAAACACAAACTGCTAGACTGCCTCCAAAGAACATGTAGAGCAAATTCTTCACTTCATGGGTGATTTCGAAGCCGAACCCTTCCCCAATCACTACATGCCAGGAAGATCCAAATTTCTTGTCCATTGTCTCTTTGATCATCTTGGCAGCGCTCTGAAGGAAAAGTTTGACATGGAAGGGAACAGAAACCAAAAGAAGGAAAAAGTAACAAGTTACTAAAGTGGAATGTACTTTTTATCTCACAAAAAATTACTAGAACAAAAGGTGTAGACTGTTCCAGCAGGTAGCAACATCTGGGCAATGTTGGACCGCAAAGCTAAGCAGCCCATGGCCTATTTAATATCCAGGAAGGACAGGACTGTAATCTAGATTAAAAGAATTCCAAAAACATTCCAAAAAGGTACGGTAGTGGTAAGCCACGTCTGTACTCCTGCCATGAAAACCATATGGCCCTTATTCAGGAAGTCAGGAGCTAAATCTGACTTTTTTTTTTTTTGAGGAATGCACAAAGGAATAGCCTGAGCTGTAGGTAAATATGTATTGACTGTATTCCTGATCACTCACAAAACAGTTGATAGGAATAAATTAGCATGTAGGTGTCCTTGACTTACAACCATTCAAAGTTAAAATGGCATTGAAAAAGTGCCACAGCTTCACTATTGCAACGTCCCCATGGTCATATCAAAATTCAGATGCTTGTTAAGTGACATGCATTTAAGATAATTGCAGCACCCTGATGTCATGTGATCATCATTTGTTACCTTCCCAGTCTGCTTCTGACAAGCAAAGTCAATAGGGAAAGCTGGAGCCACTTATCA
The DNA here is from genome assembly GCA_032468235.1 of Pseudoxyrhopus heterurus. NCBI lineage: Eukaryota > Metazoa > Chordata > Lepidosauria > Squamata > Pseudoxyrhopus > Pseudoxyrhopus heterurus. The sequence goes on from JANHJO010002858.1 coordinate 84,541, forward strand.
AACACATGATTCACTTAAAAACTGCAGTGATTGACTTAACAACTCTGGCAAAAAAAAAGGTAAAATTGGACGTGACTGACTTAACTGCCCTGCTTAGCAAGAGAAATTTTTGTTTCAATTGTGACTGTAAGTTGAGGGCAACCTGTACTTATTGCCAGAATACTTAACACGGTAACAAAATACTTTTATCCTACTAGCTCCATCAGCTGAAGTATTAGGGACACAAGCTCCCACTTTCTTCCTGACCTTGCTTAAATGACATCTTGCACAAATGTCGGCAGGGGGAAAGCCTCACAGGTATTGCTTTGTCCTGATTACTGAAGAAACTACCACAGCTTCTCTCTCCTGTAGCCATATGAGCCAAACCTGCAGGAGTCAATCTCATCTGAGTGACATAGGTAGGGAACACAGCTTATCTATCTCTGAGGGAGACGATCAGTTTAGAAACAGGAAATATAAATAAATAGAATCTAAAGCGCTTGCATGATGAACACTCTTTCCTGGATGCTTGATGGAATGGAAATTAGCAGGCATTTTTCTGCCCTAAATAAACTGAATCCAATTCCTCCAACAGAAACAACTATGTGCAAACTGAGGGGGCTAAATTCATGCAACACTGCTGACACTGAGCTACAAAAAAAAAATCACCACAGTTGACAATCATTATGCAATGCTAGGTTTTAACATAAAGGGATCATGTTGGGGGAAAATGCTCTATTATCATTTCGGTATAGAAAGGGATTTGGCATCAAAGGCAGGGGTAAAGGGCATTCATACAAACTACAATTACTGCTTTTTAATATATATATAAATGGCACCAGAGTCCATAAGAACATAGATTTATTGCTGCTTCTATTACCTTTCCTTTTAGGAAGAGGTGGTTAAAAATTAATTGAAGCATGTCTGGTATATCACCAAATATAGAGGTTTTAGTGTCAGTACCTCATTGTTGGTGGCATATTTCTCACATGCAGTGACACATAATTCCATGACCTCGACTCGCATTTCTTCTGGCATGTCTGAGTGCTGGGGAAAAAATTACAAATATAGAGGATCTCAGTCAGCATTAAGCCAAGATTGGTTATTGCATATTAAATCATAATCAGATGCTAAGACATGAAGAATAGAAGGATTCAATTTTCTTCCACTAAATTTGCATTTATTCATTAGACAATTAAGCACTAAGAATACCAGTCTACAGACTTTCTCCCCAGTAATCCTTGTCTACGCAACACACTCTAGTTTCAGACAAAAGCCTCCTTTCTCACACAAATGTCGCACAAAGGGGGAAAGCTTCACACATGCCACTTTGTCATGGTTAATGAAACTATCACAGCCTCTCCTGCAGCCATTTGTGCTAAGCCAGTACCTGCAAGAGTCAACATTCATTTTTGTCTTTTTTAATGCAAAAAGCCCTTGTTTTCTAGTCACCAATAAATGCAATATTGTCTTCTCTTTAATCAAACAAATCGATTTAGCCATTTCAGCATATTGATCACGTTCACCAACCATTCCTCTGTTGTAGTTACCACCAATTTTTTTTCCATCTTCGTGCATACAAAAATCTTAAGCCTGATTTTTGACCTTACCTAAGACCTTGGAATGAACCTCTTAAGGCCAACTTTAGAATGAGCCACATTTCATCATTCAAAAATGGAGGGGAGAGTAGATTCTCCTTGATTAGAAAACTTTGCAAGCATTATGTAACACAAATGAAGAAGTATGGGCTTGCTTGGGCCCATAGCAAAGATTTCTTCATCATAGATACACTATAAAAAACGTGGTTAGATAGCGTACAAAACAGCCATGAAAGATGATGATGCTTACTAAGCTATGAGGGACAAAAATGCACATTTTGATCAAGGGTGCTCTGTATACCTTGGGTAATCAGATTTTCGCAGATAAACTAATAATTCTTCAGTCACTATGGCAACTACGGTAGTTCTCTCCATCCTTCCTCTCATTCTTCTGGTTAGATTTTGTGGCAAACTTAAGATATAAAAAGGGCATCAAATTTCAGTATTTTCTGATTGGGAATATATCATCTTTCTTCACTTCCATCCTTACCCTAATCAGTGGGAAGCTGTGAAGTCTCTTATAATCTGCTTCTTCTTTCTTCCCCTCCCCGGTGTCTGCCATTGTTTGTCCACTGTGACTTCAAGTGGGGACAGAATATCTTGAAAGGAACCAATCACGTGTAGGCTAGCAATGTGAATTCAGGTCAGTTTTGGAAAAATACCTTATGCTATATAGAAAAATAAAGGAAAAAACAATATAGCATAATATTTAGAATATAATACAGGCAAGTGCTTTTAAGAGAACAAAAATAAGCAGTTGTTTATATGACAATTACATTTGTCTACAGTTTCTTTTATTCTTACCAATATTGTTAAAACTTGAATTATGGTGCCTGTGATGATCTATTTGACTAAATTATTGCCATTTGTTTAAATTCCATATTGGGAGTCAGTTTCAGAAGTAGCAAGTCATCGATAGATAAGGAACTAGCTCTCTTTTCCCCCCAGTGGAATTAATAGCTAATTACGTGGCCAATATATGTGTAGTCACATACATTTTAAAGATTTAAAGTGTATTATAAGAAGAAGAAAATCTCTTCCTGGAGAATCTATAAATCATCTATTTTTAGAGTAAGAGACACTGGTCTAGAAGGGGACATTAGTATATTTCAGTGTAAGCTGGTTTCATATAATGAATGTCCAAATCACTAAGACATTGTAGCTCCATAAAAAATAATGGAAGATGTGGATAAGTAAGAATAGATCAACCATCTGGGCACAACACTGGCTGATATTAGAAGGATGTCAATGTACTGCATTCCTTCTAAAAATACCACACAATATCATTCAGTATGCTGTTTACAGGCAACATAGATACGCCATACACTTGGCATATCATACATTTGAAAAATTTCTGATCTTTCATTGCAAATTGTAAGAAGCAACTACTAAAAGATGAGCAGTAAAATAAATCAAAATACAAAAATGTATACAGTAATTCTGCCTTCTTGGAAGACAAAATTTAAGAGACCTCAAAGACTGGAAGGAAATACCATCTTGCTAGCCAAATGCTGGAATCTTAGGCAAATAACCTTCCATTACTACCAAAAATTATGCTAATGTTAAGATTTTTTGTGTCTTACATGAAAAGTGATTTTTGAGGTACTAGGGGATTAGCTTACTTATCTTTTTGAGGGCATTTAAATAATATTTTAAATATTGTAACTGTAAAACTATGTTGCCATATCTTTGTGTAAAGTATACTGTCTTGTATCATTGTATCATTCTTTTCTTGCTATGTTTTTGAATTATTCTGTAAGGCAACTATTTCAATAATCTTGAGACATTAAAACTGCATAGCCTCCAAATAAATTATCCCACTTTGGTTCCCCCACAAAATTAGTGAAATGTGGTTTCACCAAGTACCAATTGTAGCAAAAGCAATACTGTGTGTTAATAACTTCCAACCATTCCGTTCTTTTGAAAACCCATAGCCAGAGGTTAGAGGTGTTGGCTCACCTGTGTATTTAGATATCATGCAAATACATCTCATAGTAGTAACTTTTGATCTGACTATCACATGGAATCAGAATCAATCCAATGTCCTATTGAGGCACAATCAAAAGATCCAGTTGGGTCACTTGATTTTGGATCCCTTTAATTTAGAATGATTTGTCAAATATTAAGAAAAAAAAAAAGATTCTGCGGTCCACTTCATTGCTAAGGAGAATAGTTCCTTACCCCTTATATTTCTTTATTCCTTATAGTTCCTACCCATAATCAAATAACAAAGCCTGGCTATTTTATTCATTAAAAAAGTACATTTCCAGAGTCAGAAAGCTTTCTATCCATGCAAGGACTAGGATCCAGCTACTCGTTTTGTGGGGCAAACACACACTCTGCACATGCTCAAAGCAGTTTATCCCCCTGCTTCCCCCACAATTCAAGGCCGGCGGGAGAATAAACCATTTCTATAGATAAGAGGACCAGCCCGCTTCAGATCCAGACCTAACCGAAGGCATGCCTGTATACCTGAAGTGAAAATCCGAATTTCCTCCCACGCACCTCCGAAAGGAGCGGCGAGGAAGAACCGCAGAGCCGGCTGAAACGATGATTCGGCTGCCTTCTTTTAGAGCCCAGGCGAGCCGCTTCATCTTCCCGAGCCCTGCTCAGAGGCTCGCCTCCGCCTGCGGATCATACACGGGCTGGAATGTGGGACAGTCCCACCCAGCCGCTCTGGAGAAAGGAGTCCTTTAAAACCCGGCTAAAAGCAGCAGCAGCGGCGGGCGGCACTCTCGGGAGGACCAGACCCGCCAAAGGAAAGGCGTGGGGCCGGTGAACGCCGCCCGGTCCAAGGAGGAAGCGAGAAGCGGCTCCGTCCACGCCGGGAGCCCCGAACGAGCACTCGGCGGTACGTCTCACCTGCGTCACCTCGACCCCGAGCCCCCCAAAGCCAGCCTCCTTGCCGTTGTTAAGGAAAGAAACGTGCTTGTCTTAGCAACCGGCGCCGGAAATCCCGCCTTCCAGATTGCCATTGGGCGGCTGTAAAAGGTGGAGGTCACGGATAGGGTGCAACTATTGCCTATTATGCCGAGGGGTCCTAAGTCACCTCCACAATTTAGTTGGGACAAGAAGTGATAGGTGTCCACAATCTGCCTGAGGAGATTAGTGGAATAAGTTTGAGAGGGGCAGAAGTTTCTCTTCGTTTCTTAATTTATCCTGTAGAAAACTAGAGGAGAGTTTCATGCGAAGATATAATTACGACATTACATAGATAGCACACTGGACAGCTTTTGTTCTCCCAAAGTGAATTAATTGAGTGCTCTCCTAGACACAACCCCAACTACAGATTATTTTGTTCTGCTTTATTCTTGGAACTGGAATCGATATTTTTAAAAAAAACCCTCATCAGGGGAGTAAGTTAAGCTAGTTATCAGTGAGATCTGGATTTTTTTAAATTAAATAATAATAATAATAATAGCATTAGATTTATATACCGCTTATCAGTGCTTTTTTCAGCTCTCTCTAAGCGGTTTACAGAATCAGCATATTACCCCCAACAATATGGGTTCTCAAATAGATTGATTTAAATTTAAAGAGTCACTTTCAAGCAAGATAAAATAATTAAAATTAAAAAGGAATAGGAAGAAGAGTTAATATGTTGTGATCATATAAATGGAAAACGTAAATATACTGGCTTGCCATTTATAAGATTCAGGAAAATGTGACCAAATTCTTCCATATATTTGCTTTGCTTTTATATTAGTGTAAAAGTTCAAACAAAGGGGGAGAAAGGACTATTTTTATGTAAGTAGAGAAACAACTTTTTGAATATCCTTGAAACAGCTTTTGGCTAGCTGTATGCACATTGTAGATCAGTGAAAGATTTTGAATACCGGTAGTAGAATATGCATGTTACAGTATACTGAATAGTCTCCCAGTACCTTTAAATTTGCACTTCTTGGACAATATAGCAGTTAACAATGATTTATACCAGCCTTTGGAAAAGTTTATTAATTTTGAAAACTTACAGAAAGTTAAGACAGAAGGAGCTGGTGATACTGGTAATTATATTATAGTATATTGATGTAAATATATGGCAGACAGCAGTAATTGTCTACCGAAATAATTCTATTATTGTACAAAAGTGAAGTGGACTGAAGCCTCAGAAGCTGTTATTTTAAGTGATGCTTTAGTCCAGGGGTGTCAAAGTGGTGGCCCACGGGCTGGATGCATCACGCATAGGCCAACCTCATCCCAGCTCCGCAAAGGGAAAAAACATCACGATACATCATGTGATAGCAACATGATGCAGCGAGTTCGACACCTGTGCTAGTCCAATGGAGATCCAATCCATAAAATAGCAAGATGAATTGAGTTCAAAATCTTAGAACCAGAGTTGGTGATGGATCCAAAAGGGGCAGTGCGGTGGCTCAGCGATTAAGACGCTAGGCTTGTCAGTGGAAAGCTGGCAAGTCTGGTTCAAACCCGAACACCACGTGACAGGGTGAGCATGCTCCAGCTCCTGCCAACCTAGCAGTTTGAAAGCATGCAAATGTGAGTAGATAAATAGGTACCACTTCAGTGGGAAGTAACAGTGCCTGGGATGTCATGCCACATGACTGCAAAAATGTCTTTGGACAACAAAGACCACACCTAGAATACTGCATCCAGTTTTGGTCACTACACTATAAAAAAGATGCTGAGATTCTAGAAAGAGTGTGGAGAAGGGCAGCAGACATGATTAGGGGCTGGGGGCTAAAACATATGAAGAACGGTTACAAGAACTGGACATGGCTAGTCTAGTGAAGAGAAAGACGAGGGGAGACTTGATAGCAGTGTTCCAATATTTGAGGGGCTTTCACAGAGAGGAGAGGGTCAACCTGATTTCCAAAGCACCTGAAGGCCAGATAAGGAATAATGGATGGAAACTGATAAAGGAGTGATTCAACCTAGAAATAAAGAGAAATTTTCTGACAGAACTATCAACCAATGGAACAGCTTGCCCTCAGAAGTTGTGGGAGCTTCATTACTGGAGGCTTTCAAGAAGAGACTGGACTGCCATCTGTTAGAAATGGTGTAGGCTCTCCTGCTTGGGCAGGTGGTTGGACTAGATTGACCTATAAGGCCCCTTCCAACTCTGTTAATCTGTTAAACATGTGTGAAGGATATTATCATATCATCTTCACCAGTTGCAATAAAGTTATTGAACAAATTTTGAATAATTGAAGGCATGTTGATTGATTTGATATGAGGGTAGCCATCACTGAGGACCTCCTATTGTCATCTGTGCCTTAGACATATCTGAGATCTGACCATTGCCTCAGTCATCTGAATCTTCCTTGCAAGTTCTACTGCTTTCTCTATCAAAGGTAAGAGTCCCTTGAACTGAGTCAGACACATCCATGTTTTTTTCTTGGCAACCATATAAACTGACTTAGCACTTGCTTCTTTTACGTTTTTTATTTTTCCATTTTCTGAATTATTGTTTGGATTCCCTGATGAGCACTCTTTTAAGCTCTTAACTAGGGTCAATCTTGCTTAGTTCAACCCCTAGATCAACTAAAACCACTTAGGTGCTGCAACATTTGTTGTGAGAGAGAAAAGAAAGCAAAGCTGAGTGTGTGGATTGTTATGAATATGTGTGATTATAATAGTATTTTATTTAAAATGTTGATCTATGGAACAAAGCAAAATTTGTATCGAAAAAGAACACATAAGCACCCTATTTATGTTCCTATACTCTTTTCCTAGATATCAAGTGGGTGGGTATATAAATTCAAATAATAAATAAATAGAGAAAGGAAGGAAAGAAGGAAAAGAAAGAAAGAAAGGAAGGAAGGAAAGAAAGAAAGGAAAAGAAAGAAAAAGAAAATGTGGCAAGAACAAGATTTTTCTGCTTCTTCTTTTTGTAAAAACATAAGAATTTAAATAATTGGATCCAATTCTGGTCCTCTCCTTTACTCAGAGATCTCTTATAACCATCACTTGCTCAAAATCTGCTTTTCACTTTTAGAAAATTTATTTAAACATTTATACTTCATCTTTTTGAATATCATGCACTTTAAGAGGCAACTAAAAAACTACAAAAATACAGTAACATTCAAAGAAATTGCTTTTCTTTCAAGCACTACACGTCAGGTACTGGATCAGGAACTTCATGGTCTGACGTGAAAACAGTTGCAGTATTTGGAGCCATATGGTTGGTTGAGTGATTCTGTTTAACGAGGGGCAACACTGAGCTGGTAGGACTTGGGGGCAACTGTCAGAAATCTAGCTGTTGGTGATATATCAAGGTCATCAGGACCCCCCAAGGGCTTCAGAGTAAAATGCTGCAAAATAGTTGTCAGGACGATAAATATTACGATGTCTACCAATTTCTTGCCTAGACAAACCCGCTTGCCTGCAAGCAAAAATGAGGAAAGAATAATTGATTTGTGGCAGGTTGCTTAAAAGAGTAAAATGTCCAACAATGGGGATATCAGATATAACAAACTTAATATGGGGGAAGCCCCAGGCATTTAATAGCTATTTTTGACATTTAAGATAATCCTTTCTACATTCATTTGGAAATGTGTTTAGCTATTTCTCCATTTCTGCTTTCAAAAAAATTTGAATAAAATATACAATTAATCTAGAAAAACCATAAGCATTAGCATGATTTTCTCCCTTGATTTCAACTCTAAAATTAGGATATCTATACCTGTCGAAAAAGGGATGAAGAATTCACTCTTCTTCAGAGCTCCCTTTTTGTCCAAGAAGTGCCCAACATCAAATTGTTGTGGGTTAGGGAATTCTCTACTGTCATACAAAAAGGACTTCAGAGCCGGAAATACAGTAGTTCCCTAGTTAGACAATGACAAGTTCAATGTTGGAGAGATTCTTTTCCAAGAAACAAAGAGAAAAACATTCTGGGAGAAATGCACACACACTAAAATAAGTCCATCTTTGTGCTAGAGTAGTTGATTTGGGGATTGATACCCCTGTAAAACAAATAATATACATCACTGATGCTTTGATATGTATTCTAGAATGATCCTGACTATAACCAGCAGAATTCTTAATGAGCAGACCCAACACAGAACTGTGGGAGTTTCAGCTCAACCAGCATAGTGTATACCAGGATGGAATGTTATTATTCTGAGATAAATAAAATTGGCCTGGGTAGAAGTGCTCTGATGCTTTCGATTGAGTAGGATAATTCCAGATATATAATATGAGAGGCCTGAGTATCACATAGAAACAGCTCTCTTCCTAGTAGCTACTACCAGCCTTTGTGAAATTACAGTCCTCAAAATAAGCTTTTAGCAAGGACTATGTGGATATAAATATAGGGAACCCACCAGCCGTTCCTAGTGATGCATTGGGACTGGACGCAAGCGTAGTGATGTATTACACTGATGTGAATAGTTCATGTACCAATAATGTTAAATATTTCTGTTACAAGTGCATGGAATGCTTACTGAGAATCAGCCCTCCTTTATCTAAAATCACACATATTCACTGGGACTGCAACTCCCAGAATTCCTTTGGGAGTCCATCTACCAGTCTGTGAAACAATGCCCTATGGCAGAGTGACACAATTTGTGATTGAAGCCTGGGAAACAGGCCCCTCTTCAGTCAACAGGAGGGCTGATTTACCACCAGCTTATCAAGTCTTTAGAAGGCGAGGACTGGGCAGCACAAGCAAAGGACAGCTAATGATTTAAAAGCCAGCCATCAACACATCCCAATCAACATCTAAAAAACCCACTTACAACAGGCTCTATAAATACCACATACAGAACAGCGCATACTCTGCTAGAGAGAAGTTCCCTGAAGATGGGCTCCAGCACTAGTTTGAAAGCTTGGAAGACAAAATCTCTGGTCCCGGTGACTGACCCAGATTGGATCCTGCAAAATTATTCCGGGACACGTATATTTGCCTTCATTCGTGAATTTGTTTTGAGCGATGAGTCTGACTTTTAAATGGCATGCCCAAAATAATTTTTTTAAAAAAAGGTGAAACCAAGCCAAAAGCTAAATTTACTGGTACTGCAATTTAAGTCAAATGGGTGTATTTCTCATACATTTGTCTTTTATGCCAAATTAACAATTATAATGTGCCTGCTAATTAAGAAGGAATGAGAACATGGCAGATGTGTACAAAGCTCTAGTTGCAGATCATATGTAGCAGCTAGACTCACCTTGGGAATGAAATACTGCCTGAAGAAAGTATCCTTGATCACAGCACATGGCACATTCAGTGGCACAAGAGCTAGGCACCGATGAATTTCATGGATTACAGCATCAGTGTAGGGCATCTTTTCAAGATCTACCATGCAAGGTGTTTGGGATGGGCCAATCACAGAATCAATTTCTTGAAGAATTTTCCCTGGATAGAAAAATGTGGATTGTAACACAAACTTCCTTGCAGAGTTGGCTCCATAGCTGAGCAAAGACATCTGCATAGCTCTCCATATTAAGAATACCTGAGAATATTGTGACACAGTGGAATCTAACAGTGGAATCTTTATCTAACAGGTAAAATGCCATGGTATTTCTTGGCTTTCAAACAATTTTTATCAATGTACTGTATGTATTGAATCCTGTTTATCAGACTATTTCTGAATTTTGATCTCCGTGTCTCCATTATATAGAATGTAAGTGTAATGTTTTCTATCACCAATCATTGATTGCAAAGTTTAAATAAATTCTTAAATAAAATGATATCTGTATTTGCTGCATAACTATTCAAAATTGTTGGAATAAGCAATTTTATATGTATAGCTAAAAGCTTATGCCATTAGCAGAATTGTATGTAAGCACATAAAAGGG
>JANHJO010002858.1:105248-120806 GCA_032468235.1 Pseudoxyrhopus heterurus
CTAACATGACTGGAGGAGGAATTCTGGGAGTTGAAGTCCACAAGTCTTAAAGCTGTCAAGTTTGAAGACCCCTGATTAGCCACTATTCTCTCTTTTAAGTAGTACTCTAATATTGCACATTTGATGCCAGTATCTAGTTTTGTACAGCTAGTCCCCGACTTACACCAGTTCATTTAGTGACCGTTCAAAGTTACAATGGGACTGAATAAAGTGTCTTATGATCATTTTTCACACTTACAACCTTCCTAGCATCTTCCTAGCTCATGTGATCAAAATTCAGATGCGTGGCAACTGGTTCATACTTATGACTGTTGCTGTGTCCCAGGGTCATGTGATCACCCTTCGCAAACTTTTGACAACCAAAATCAACGGGGAAGCCAGATTCACTTAATAACTGTGTTATTAACTTATCAACTGCAGTGATTCACTTAGCAACTGTGGCAAGAAATGGGGCAAAACTCACTTAACAAGGGTCTCTCTTAACAAAAGCAATTTTGGGATCAATTGTGGATGCAAGTCGAGGACTACCTATATAACAAATCATTCATTCATTCATTCATTCAAGCAAGCAAGCGAAGCAAGCATGATTTCCATTGTGCTTGTTTACCTTCTCCAAGGATCTGGGGAAATTCTTGGTATCCAGCTGCAGAAAGTTTCCAATCAATGGGAGAGGGAAAGGGCCGGGAGGCATCCTTCTCCTTTCCGAAGTCTTTCTCCGGATTGCCATGAAAAGAAGGCAGGTCCCAAAGAGCAGGAGAATACTTGTAAGTCCGAAAGCCTCCATGGTGCAAAGCATGAGTCCAAGTCTTAGAATTGACTGAAATCTGTTTCATCACCCAAGATGTAGAAAACCAATGAGATGAAGGAGGGGCTGCAGTTAGCCAAACACATTCAAGTAAAACAGATCCTGCTGCACGTACAAGTCTTAAATCTTTTGCCAGCTCAGAGTCGCCTGGAAGTTTCCTGTTTTTGTGAGGAAAGCTTTGACTACGTACAGTTTGACTCTATAGCTACAGGCAAATATTGTACATGCAGTTCCTACAAAACTTACATTTACTGTACTTGTAAAAATGAGGGCACTGAACATATAGAAGCATAAATGTCTATGGAGGTTCTCAATCATCCAGGTCATGGTTGTCCCAAAGGTGCTTTTTTTTTCCTTTTTCCAAAAGACAACTGGCCTTTCTGGATGCATAACACCCCCAAAACTTTGCTTCCATGAACATGAGTGGTTTATAGGTTCGCCTTTATGCACCCCCATTTTTCTTGTTCAAAAGTTGGGAGTCCTGGAAAGAACTATCTTCTAAACGGGTCATATGATCTAATGGTTATTGTGATTTCATGTTCTGGAGTCCAAAGTGCTACAAAATGAGCAACACCTTCTTCGAGAAACAGAAATGAAGAGAATTGGGGTGGACTGGAAAAATATACTTTTTTTTAAGTGTGAACAAAACTTCCAAGGACTGTTATTTAAAAAAAAAGAAACAATGGACGAGCCAAGCCAATTTGCAACATGAAGCAAAAGGGATATATTGGGAGCATGGAAGTACCAGCTTGGAGGATTCTTCAAAGAATTGCACTTTCCCTGTTTATGTTGGGTCTAGTATATCATTATACACGTGATCCTCATTTAGTGATCACATCTGGAACTGGCAACTCAGTTGTTCACTGAAGTAGTCTCTTGCAGTGAAAGTATGACTTAGAGGTAGTCCTTGACGTATGACCACAATCGAGTTTGGAATTTTGGCTGTCATTTAAGTGAAACATCCACGTGACAGCCTCATTTCACAATGACAATCTGAGCTTGCTCTGCGTAGTTGTTAAGCAACTGTGCAGGGATGCCTCAGGGAATGGGGGAGACCATAGGAGGCCTGGTGCCCACCTGCATACCAAAACCTGCTGTCGATTGGGAGGCGGTGGGTGGCCAGGCCCACTGATCCTCTCCCTGCCCCATCATGCCTAAGTTCATTTACCTTTCCATCATCTTGCTCCATCCTATACACGGACTCCATTCTCGTAATGGTTTGGAAGGGTCTTTTTCCAAATTACATGGTGACAATGTTGCTTGCTAATGTTTTCTCCTCTGGAGAGAAAAACACTAGCAAAGTCTGCACTTTGAAAGGCTCTGAGCTTCCGGGTCTCGGAATGCGAGGGCTTAGAACTCTTAGCACAGTGATGTCGAACCTTTTTTGGTTCCTGTGCCAAATCATGCGTGCCCAGGTGCCCACCTACAACACGCACCCCCCCGCGCATGCAAGCGCGGTCCCCGGGTTTTTAGTCCAAAAAGGAGCAGAAAAACAGCTGGTTTTTTGGGGGGGGGTTGGCTAAAATCCCGGGGGTCGCACGCGCATGTGCAATGGAGCTGGGCTGGGTGACGGCTGGCGTGCTGGGCGACATGACTCCATGTGCCACTTTGGGCACGTGTGCCATAGGTTCGACACCACTGCCTTAGCATCTTCTCCTCTAGAACCCACCTCTTTTGCTAGTGTCCTCTTTGGCTTAGGTAACATTTTTGCCAGATACGAGGTCAGTTCATCCAGCGCACAGGATTTCCCCATCCTACATGGAGCAGAGGGGAAAATCTCTCAGCATGTTGGGAGTACAAACCTCAAATATTTTTGTTCAGTTTGCAACATTTCCGGCCAGCTTCTCCGAAAGCTAACAGAGAAGTTTGCAAATGATGATCACATGACCAGAGGGCACTTGGCAATCCATTGTAAATGCGAACAGGTTGCCAAGTGCCCAAAATGCAGCCGTGTGTCTGGAAGGAGATCCACGGTTGCTTTATAATGCCTGTAGGTTCTTTACAAGCTGCAAAGCAACTGTTCTGTGGCTATCTTGACTGTGAATGGTTACCAAATGACTGGCTGTCAGTCAGGAACTATTGCTTACAATCTCATTTCAGCTTTCCTTTCCTTTATAAACCTGCCAAGGTTGTAAATGCAAGAATTAGTCATAAACTTACTTTTTTCACCACTATCATAACTGCAAATAGTTGCTAAATGAGGCATCCACTAAAAATTACATCTATCCCACTTCTTAGAAACATGCCTCAACTGTAAAGTTGGTATACCAATGGAAAAAAAAAAGAAGAAAAACAGATAGAAAAATAAATATTCCGCTTTGTTCAAGTCTGCTGGGACATACTTATTTTCTGGTAAAGAATTTTTCCTTTCCTTCATAGTTGCTCTGGTAATTACCGTACTCTGCCTCAGACTCCTGTGGTTTGAACTTTTAAGCTTCAGGCAGCATGAACTTTTACTGCAAAAATGTAGCTCACTCTGAAAAACCGGTTTTACACTTGCAAGTTACAACCCAGGTTAGATTAATAGACACATTTGAGTACCGGCTTCAAGACCTTCCTAACAGAAAACAAGAGTATGGCATCCCTACAGGATTCCTCGATTTCTACAACTAACCTTAGGCTGCCAGATTCATCCTCCAAACTATCAGAAATATTTTCATCCTGCTGCACAGATGTCCTTGAACTGCACAGTGCTCCTCCTGGGTGATCAAGATAGTTGAGGGAAAAAAACCAACCCCAATTAGCAGCTAGCCGTCACTTCCTCTGCCAACATCTGTTTTTACAGGGAAGAGGAAAAATACTCAATTTAAAATAGATGGTGAAATGGTGGTGGGTTGTCACGTCTTGAGTTTCAAAGCAGGGTGGGGATGGGAAATATTGCTCAATTTTAAAAAAAAAAAACACCTTGCCACTGGCACATAATGGTTCGATTAGAATGGGATTCAGAATAGTATATGTGACTGCTTGTCCTTTCACCTTATAAGGTTTTTGTGCACTCGCATCGTGGGTGTATATCGCTATGATTCCAGTGGCAAATGTTGCAAAAAAACTGGAAGTTTCCCCTTGCATCCACACTGAAGTATTTCTATGAAAAATACCACATACTATTTTTGGATGATATATAAATCCACTGCAAACACTGAGTTGCTGCTAAGCCCGCTGCTACTGTCAGAACCTTCAAACTATCCTGACAGAAAATTGGCAAGGATAAACATTTGTCCACAAAAGTAATCCAGGAGGGATTGAGTGGGACATAATAATTCATTTGAATACTGAAAAGATGCAACATGTACAGAATTTATTCCGTTGGTATGACAACATCAAGAATGAGCAGACATTTTCCTGATTTGTGGGATCTGTCCACCCCCTGCTATCACCCCGTGTGCTGCAGGTATATACATGAGGTTGGATGTGAGGCTTTTATAACAATACCACGTCGGTCTATTATTACAACAAACTGTACAGCCGGTTTTTCCCCTGCTGCAAATAAAGAACAGAAAGTAATTCTATTTTATTCTACACTTATCAGACCCCACCTTGAATACTGTGTCCAGGTCTGGGCACCACATTGTAAGGATTCAAATGAACTAGAAAAGATACAAAGAAGAGCAACAGGAATGATTGGGGACTCAAAACTATGAGGAAGGATTGATGGAATTAAATAGTCTTGGGAAAAGCCAAGGAAAGGAGAAATAGGGTAACGTTCTTCAAGTTCCCGGAAGGATGCTGTATATTATATCCCAGTGAGTTGCAGCTGACCTTTGGTGACTCTATGGATAGATGTTCTCCAAACTGTCCTGTTTTTTGTTGCATTACACAATTATTAGAGGTGTAGTGCTGTAACTTCCTGTTCTGTATCCCATCTGGTCACCTAATGCTCTGACATCTTGTTTTCCTTACATCCTTCTTGCCCAATACAGGTAATCCTCAACTTACAACAGTTTATTTAGTGACTGTTCAGAGTTACAATGGCCCTGAAAAAAAGTTTGTAGCATCTCCATGCTCATGTGATCAACATTCAGATTGTTGGCAACTGATTCATAGTTATGAACCATTGCTATGTCTCAAGGTCACGTGATCACTTCTTGTAACCTTCTGACAAGCAAAGTCAATGAGGAACGCAGATTCACTTAACAGCCAGGTTACTAACTTAACAACTGCAATGATTTGGTTAACAACTGTGGCAAGAATGGTTATAAAACGGGGCAAAAATCACTTAACAAATGTCTCACCTAACAACTGAAATTTTTGGCTCAGTCATGGTCATAAGTCGAGGACTACCTGTATTCTCTTTTCCACAGAGGCATCGGTATGGATGTGCCCAAAGTGCAAAGGGTTTTGTTTCAGCCTCGTTTCCAATGGGGATTCAAGCTTGGTTTTCCATAGTAATGAATGGCTGGGATGCTTGGCTGCCTAAGGAATATGAATAAAGGTAGTCCTCAACTTACAGTCACAACTGAGTCCAAAATTTCTGTTGCTAAGTGAGACAGTTGTGAGGTGAATTTTGCCCCATTTTACGACCTTTCTTGCCACAGTTGCTGAGTGAATCGCTGCAGTTGTGTTAAGTTAGTAACATGAATCTGGCTTCTCAACTGACTTTGTCAGAAGGTCACATTTATGACATGCAACTGTCAAAAATATGTCAGTTGCCAAGTGTCTAAATTTGGATCACCTGACTATGGGGATGCTGCAATGGTCGTAAGTGTGAAAAATGGTGATATGCCTTATTTTTCAGTGCCGTTGTAACTTTGAATGGTCACTAAATGAACTATTATAAGTTAAGGACTACCTGCATGCTTCTTCCAGCACTTCAGTTCAAAACTTTTAGCCTTGTGCAAAGTCCACCTCTTGTAGCCATAGATTAAAACAGAGAAGATTAGTGAGTAGATCATTTTAACTTCTATCTTAATTGAAATGTGACCACATTGACCCCAATGCCTATAGGTCCATTTTGCCTGAATGTTAGCAAAATGCTCTAACAGTAGGAACAGTCCAACAATGAAACCAATCAATTAGAAAGAAGCGTTCCTTCACCGGATGCTGCAAGACCACGTCACCATGTCAATTTGGATTCCTAGGCTGAATAGGGTATCCAAGGAAATTATTGAAAAAATAAAAATTAAGAAAGATGTAAGCAAATTAAAAGGCTGGTATGTCACATTTGAGAAATTCCAAGTCAGCCGTAAGAAACAGATTCCATATGACTCTATTACTGTAATAGATGATCTTATAATTTCCCCATAAATCATGATCCCTTCCTCAAAAGTAACAGAGTTGTTGTAAATTTTAACTGAGCTCATATAGGTAACTTTATTCCCAGCTGATAAGGCTAGCCAGCAGTTGGCAGGAAAATATTTTATCTGCTTTTCACGTATTAAAAAAACACACATTCTCATTAAAAATATTCATTTGACCAGACCATTAAAATACTTTACTCATTCTCCAAGGCTGTTCATTAAGCCAGTAGTTTGTTTGACATTAGAGTTCACAATCTTATATATAGTTATTTAAAATCCCAACCATCTTACAGCTAAACTTGGAGCTGAAAGCTTGAATCAGCAGTGATTGCGTATCTGCATTGCACAACTGACTTCCCTTATTTTCCTAAATCACACTGTTAACATGCTCCTTGCCTGTGCATGTTTTTCCCTTTGCACAATCAGCTTGCAACCAGCACTAGCTTCTCACCACCTCCTCTATTTATACAGCAGAGGGTTGAAGCTTCCACTGCTTTCAAAGACTGTACTCTTCCCTTTTTGTGCATGACCTAGATAGCAGTGATTTACTGCCAGAGCACAAGAACTTGGGGTACTGTGTGATGCACACTGCAAATTTACCTCCAATATCAGAGGACTTAAACTACTTCCCCAGTCTAGGAGGATTCATAGCTCTTGAAACTCACTGGTTGGAACAGAGGGGTCAGTGCAAAAGAAAATCTTTTGGGTGCGCCTCTTCTGAAGCCTTCTGGAAGCCTCGGGCCAATAAGTGCAGACAAAATGAGGCCCAAACTGTAGACCTGCAAGACTTCATAAATAAATAATCTTCAGTGGAAGTACTGGTTCCTGTCTTATAAAAGGCCTTCCTTCATGACCTAGCCAGCAGGAAAAATGAACTCCAACCCCTGCAAAATTCCCATGGCTTGACAGGAAGCGTCAAAGGAAAGCTGTTCTTCAAGAGAGCTTTCCCACTTCCATTCAGATACTCAATCTGACTGGGCAAAATCAAAGGGCTCAAAGGCTTGACGGAAGTCTTGGACTGCAGCAGTTTCTTCGTCCCGTCCTGTCTGGCAGCTTCTCCAGTCTGCCCGCTCAGGAATGCCAAGGATGGCCTCACTGGCCAGCACCTCCCTGTGGGAAACAGCAGAATGCAAACTAGTGTTACTCTACCATAGTGCTCCAAGTTCCCAATACTGAAGACTGCTTAGCGATATATATTCCAAAGGCCACTTGATGGATATCTAGGTCTCCATTTGATGATCATGCAGAGGGGTAAATGAAACCTAACAAAGAGGAACAGATGCCAAAGGAAAAAAAATGGTGATGCAAGCCCAACTGAGAACAAAGACAGGGTTAGCAACTATGAAGCTACAACTTGTCTTCTACAACACTCTTTCATTCCATTTGATAGGCAAAGTCCAGAACAAAAGGCTTCTGAATAGTCTATGTAATAGTTGGTCTTGGTTATTCTTTTTGTTATTCCTTTTTCTGCTTCTGGAT
Organism: Pseudoxyrhopus heterurus; assembly: GCA_032468235.1. Taxonomy (NCBI): domain Eukaryota; kingdom Metazoa; phylum Chordata; class Lepidosauria; order Squamata; genus Pseudoxyrhopus; species Pseudoxyrhopus heterurus. Next base: position 112,770 of record JANHJO010002858.1, read on the forward strand.
GTTTATTGTGCTTTGCTTTTATTTCCTATTGTTATGGTTCTATTCAAATGTAAGCTGCCCAGTCAATCAAGTGACTTGAGTAGCCATTTAAATCACACTTAAAAAAATAGACAGATTAAATAAGGTGCCGGTGACAAGTAGAATAAACTAACCTTCCAAACTGCAAGGGAAAGTTTTTGCTAATACGATGGAAGAGTTTCTCTCCGTTATCAAGCTCGACATAAAAATACGGTGTCCCTGGCTGAATTATCTGAAAGACAAGAAGCATTTCCATGTAGCAATATTTTGTCCATTCCCTTCCAAAGAAGAGTCTGTGTGGATGATAAAAAGATAATAATTATGAGCACACATGAACTCTGGAACATGTTTACCAGGCTACCAGGAAAATGAAAGCGAGTGCCAAAGTTGTGGTGCAACTGGGTTTTTTTCTCAGTAAGCAATTTTTCATTCACATCATTCAGGATGTGACTAAACTGGATTAAGGCTGTAATCCTTTTTGTGAACTCGTATGTCTTTTTAAGCAGGCAACTCTTGACAAATTACAACAAATACGTGCTAAATTGTTTAGGAACTAAAGTGATTTTGGTAATTTTTTATTTGTTATTCTGGATACATTTAGATGTAATATACTGGCAGAGATGCTCTTTGTGAGAGAAAAAGGTTTGTTAAATTACAGAAGGACATGTACCAGGGGTGTTGTGAAAGCGATATCTTTAATTTGGTATTCTTTAGATGTATGTAGTTTAACTGCAAGAATTACCAGCCAGTGGCAATAGCTGTGGCTGAACATTCGACCCTGCTGCTAGAAAGTGCTCAGACTGAGGAAGCCTGATGTGGGAAACACTCATTGATAGTATGTAGCATGTAATAAAAATACACACTGGAATTGCTGACTCAGTATCCTGCCATCTGCTTAGAAATAAAGGAAATGGGCCATAAAAGAACATGCTAGGCTGAGATCGAAGTCCTCCATTCCCAGAATCCCTTGCAACAACTCTCTGTATAAACAAAGGAAGCAGTGCTCGATTCTTACTTGTTTGAGAGCTGAATGTTCTGGTATCTCTAACAACTCAATGTGACGTTCCTCTGCTTGACTTATGAAGGCTTCCTTAATGTCTTCAGTAGCACAACAGGCCTGCGGTACAGGAACAACCTAGAAGAAGAATATTTTCACAGCACTTAGGAATGAAAAAAGGACGTTAGCAATAGCAATAGCACTGTATTTATATACCGCCTATCAGGGCTTGCAACCCTCTCTAAGCGGTTTACAGAGCCAGCCTATTGCCCCCAACAATCTGGGTCCTCATTTTACCTACCTCAGAAGGATGGAAGGCTGAGTCGACCTTGAGCCTGGTGGGATTTGAACTTGCTAAATTGCAGGCAGCTGGCAGCCAAGTACTAATTACAAGTACTGCACTCTAACTGCTGCGCCACCAAGGCTCTTCAGTTAAAAAAGCAATATTCAAGGCAACGTAAGAGCGCCATCATTGGGACCAAAGAGGGCCCTCAGCAAAGGTTGTCATCATGACGAAAGGCGAAATGCCTCTCTTGCAGTCTTAAACTTATGAACGTGAAAGAGAAAATCGACTGTGAGAGATGAAGTACTGAGGACTTGTTTTTCTTCTGGAGTCCTCAGTTTTCTTGCCTCACTTATACTCTCTGTGGTAGCCAGATGCTGTTCAGATACTGTTTCTGGTCAGCCAAATAGAAACTACCACAATATATCACTAAAAAAACATGGTGGTATAAGCAGAACATTGTCTATGAAGAGAATGTACAGGTAAGGTTTATACTGAAGAAAGGAAGGATATTCCATGATTCTTAGTGCTGTTAAAACCTTCAAGTCATACCCCAAATATTCAGAAATTTTCACTAAAATTGAATTAAAAACATCCTGCAAAGACAGAAGTGTCTCACCTGGAGCTGGAGGTGTTGACTCCTATAATTTCTTTCATAAATCACACACCTTTTCCCTTTGGCTTTGAAGAATTTTTTCAGCACAGACTTGTACTGTTCAAATTCTTCCACTGCTTCTGAACCAAGCTCGACCATTGACTGATAGTGTCCAATGGGCAAAATAAGGACGTGATCAGGTGACAAGCCCCCTTTGGCAAGGGCAAGATAGCACTAGAAAAAGAACCCAAGGAACAGTGGTGAGAATCATTAGCACTCCCTAGCCAATCTCTTCATGTTATTAACGTTAAATCGACAGGAACAGTAGTGACATTCTGAACTGTTATATTGTCCGAATCTTTCCACTCACAAAGACACAAAAGTTACAGTCAGAGAAAACTATTAAAAAGTCATTATTAGAAGTTTTTATGCCACTTTATTGAGAAAAGAACCAGAGAGGAAATGGATTATCGTAAATGCAATGAAGATTGTACAGGATGCTGCCAAACGATAACCAAAGAATTGTGGAAAAGGTTATCAACATCTGTTTAACAGTGACAAGAACATGTATTACGAATAACTTTTAGGAATGAAAAACACGAACTCTGTTTCACATCAGTCTGATGAACAATATTTGAAAGAGCTGCCACTGATCTCCTATCTACATCACCAACAAAGTCCAAATCTACTATATGTTTTGAGTATCTTGTATTATATTTAATTCAGCCCTCTCATCATTAAAGCATGGATATTGGAAAAGAGATACTTACATGAGTGCCAATGGTCACCACTAAATGCTTCTCAACATCTGGGCTGGCAAGGCAAAACCAGCAGGCAGCTGTCGGCAATGCTTTAAAATCAGAGAAGGAAATAGGTATCAGAAACTCAGCAGTGGCTTAAAACAGGACATCATCAATTACTCCTGTTAAATCTTTAACAGGAGATCTTTAGAGGTCCTTGAAGGCTAAGATATGTCAAACAGGTCTCTTTCCCTCCTTTCTCGATTTTGTCACCATTAAGGAAAATGCTTTAATGCATGTTCTGCTAGATAATATCTCTCAATGTACAGCCAAGAGTTTGTCTTAATTTGTTTGGATCAATGATAAGACCAATAAAATCAAAGTCTTTTATCAATACAGTGGGGCGAGTCCTTTTGGACTTTCCCATGCACCTTAAGTTGTTTTGTGCGAATGTGTTAAATCTGCTGGCCGCCCTGAACAGTTTCAAAACAAATACCAAAATATTCTACTCTTAGAAGAAAACAAATGTGATCCCTCCACTAATTTATAAAAATGAAAGCCATGTAGCCAACCTTGGTTTAGGTCAATTTGTAGCCGTGTGCTCTTTCTCGCTCAATATTTATTTATTAATACAATTTATATGCCGCCCCACTCCCGAAGGACTCTGGGCGGCTTACTTATTTAAAAGATAAATGAGTCTGGTACTCACGGGCCTTGAAAGGTGACCGCTTAGGTGGACGTCTCTCTTCTCCTTTCATAGGTCGTTTCTTTCCTTTAGGCTTGCTGCTTAAATCGAAAAAAAATTGGGTAGCAGGCTCCTCCTTTGGAAGCAAAGCGAAATTGCCTGTTAGGGCAGACGGCAAATCCAGAAAAGATTTGTTTTCATGTGTATTTCAGCTTGACATGTTACATACGCACATGAGCACATGACATGAGCACACACATACATGTATGTATGTGAAATAAAAGAAAGAGCGAGTATAGCTTTTTTATTTCTAAGGAATGTTATAAACCCAGAATTTTTAAGGAAATCTGGAAAATTGCCTAGGATCAACTAACTAACAAAAAAAAAAAAGGAGGGAAAATCAGTGCTATGTGGAAGAGGTAAGGAAATGGGAAAGTGTGTCTGGTTTGTGCTGATCCACAGCCATAGATCCACTCCAAATGTCACATGGTCCTGCAAATGTCCAACAGAAGCAGCCTGACTCATTAAAGAAAGTTGTACACTTCTATCTAAGAGGATGATACCAGAACTGGAACCCATTCATCAGAGACAGTAGCAGTGTGTAGCTATCCCAGACCATCCAAAACTGTGTTACAAGTTCAGCAAGCCTAAGAGATTGGAAAATATAAACGCTGAATCCCTCCACCTTTGCATCTGGTAACTGAAACGCAAAACTTCCTCCATCCCCAGGCTTTCGGTACGGGTTCTCGGTGGTATCTTGGGGCTGCTTGATGAGTTCTGCAGGATCCATTGAATTCATTGGAAGAATGCTGAATGCGTAGAGGTACTGAGAGAAAGAAATCACAAAAAAAGGAATAGAGCCACAGCAGAAAACCTACAGGGTACTGTTTAATATTTAAGCATTTTCTAAGAGTAAAGGATTGAATTATGCATTTTCTAATCCAAACAATTAGAATTGTACGTTATAACAAAGTTACAAGAGATGTAGACACACATACATGAATGTCAAAAGGGAAGGGCCAGCCCATATGCAGCAGATTGCACCAACTGAAATAGCTGTACTTATTCGCACACTGCCATAAGGCATATATGGTCAGTTTGGTTTTGGCTTAGCAGGTTTCATGAGTCAGGCCACTGCAATTGGCAAGCCACATCACAGCAAAATGAGGAAAGTAGCAGAGGCAATTGACAGATCACAAGAGAGACTAGGAAAGACTATAGGGGACCTGCAAGAGAGGCCTAAAGGGAAGTTGCCAAGGGAGGGATTGGAAGGGCGTGTGCCTACTGGCCATGCCAAGCATGCAGCTTTTTGTGAGACTGGCTATAATCCCAATATGCTCAGAAGCATTAGTATATTGGATACTCCTGCATAAACTGGTGGGCTTTGTGATCTGTGAGATAAAATATAGGAAGGCCAATAAAGTAGTTTAAAAAAGGAAATTAATAATTAAAGAGGGATCTCATCCTTCAATATAAAACATCAAATGTAAAGCAACTTATGGGTGTCCTTTAATGGAAGTATTATTGTAGTCAAATTTCTTGACCAAAATTAAACTATGCTGCTTAGGACAAGAAATATAATCAGCTTGGATACAACCTGGTTATTTCTCTGCTCAGTTCAGGTATGAAAAGGCAAAAAAGTCTCTGTTCACCTTTCTTTTATCAATGTTTCCAACATTGGCCAGGGTGATGAATCTGCTGACATGTTGTGCAGTTTCTTGAAGAACAGCATGGTTTCTATAGAAAGAATTTTGCACAGATTTTAGAAAGAATCCCCTGATCTGGAAGATATTCAATTGCTTTGAAGAAAAGAGATGCAACAACTCTTAAAAAAAAATCCGTTTGCTTTTGGAAACTTCAGTCTGTATATTGTGTTTATGTGCAACTTGAATTCCACATAAAATTGTCCATGTACTTTAACTAATTCCATAAAAAGTTGCTTATGAAAAGAAATTACTTCTCTCTTAAGAATGGAGGGCAAGACTATAAACAGTTACTACTGAATGACTATGTATTATCTCCAATATCAGAGGCAGCATGCTTTCAGATGGCAAATTCTTGGGTTATGACTGAAAGGTGTTGGCATGTCCTGATCTTGCTTGTGGGTTTTCTGTAAGTAATTACAGGTACTCTTCAACTTACAACCATTCATTTAGTGACCATGTGAAGCTACAATGGCATTGAAAAAGTGACTTATGACAGGTCCTTGCACTTACAACTGTCGCAGCATTCCCACAGCCATGTGATCAAAATTCTGGCACTTGGCAAATGGCATGCATCTATGACAGGTGTAGCAACTTGGGGTCACATGATTGCCATTTGCAAATTTGCCAGCTGGATTCCGACAAGCAAAGCGAATGGGGGAAGCCAGATTCATGTATTGACTGCATAATTCACTTCACAATTCACTTGCAGTAATTTACTTAAAAATTGTGACAAACACAGTTATAAAATCAGGTGTAACTCACTTAACAACTACCTTGCTTAGCAAGGGAAATTCTGGTCCCAATTGCGATTGTAAGTCAAGGACTGCTTGTAGTCACTGTGGGAACAGAATATATGGTGGGCTTTGTTTTGATCTAGTTTATCTCTACTTTATCAGGGGTTTTCAATTCAATTGTATAGAATGCGAAGGATGTGTGTTTGTGTTTTATTTTTATAGTTATAATGTACACCGAAGATGGCATCTAATTTCATTGTACGAGGTGCAATGACAATAAAGTAAACTAAACTAAACATCCTTAGGGTACTGAAGGAATTAGCAGAGAAAACTGCAAGACTACCCACTGCAATCTGCAAGAACCCCTGCAACCAGCAAAGTTCCAAAAGATGAAGGGAGCATTGCTGTCCCTCCCATCCAACTGGGGGAGGAGGAGGAGGAGGACTCAGGCCATTATAAACCAGTCAGCTTGAGGTTTGTCCTGGACAAGGGCCTGTGTGTGTTTGTGAACTCCTGCACAGGATGCACCAGTGATCAAGGGCGGGCGTGGGCTTTTCCCAAACTGATCGTGCTGGACTAATAGCGTCTCTTTCTTGATAGGGTTCCTAGCTTAATTGACTGGGGGGGAATCCCATGGAAATAATGTACTTTGACCTCGGCAATTCATTCAATAAATTCATGGTATGTATCCTTGTGAATGAAATGATAAAATATGGGCTGGGTGGTAGATCTGTTAAAAGGACAGGTAGTCCTCAACTTACAACAGTTTGTTTAGTGAAAGTTCAAAGTTACGACGGCACTGAAAAGGGCGGCTTATGACCATTTTCACACTTATGACCATTGCATGGTCATGTGATTTACATTTGGATGCTTGGTAACTAGTTCGTACTTATGACGATTGCAGAGTCCCTGGGTCATGTGATCACTTTTTGTGACCTTCTGACATGCAAAGTCAATGGGGAAGCCAAATTCACTTAACAACCAGGTTCTTAATTTAGCAACTGTGGTGATTCACTTAACAACTGCAGCAAGAAAGGTTGTAAAATGGGGAAAAGCTCACTCAACAAATGTCTCACTTAAACCATAAAAATTTTGGGCTCAACTATGGTTGTAAGTCGACTACCTGTATTCATAACTGGATGAACGACACTCACAAATGTCTGTATATCATCCAGAAAAGAGCCCCAGGTGGGTTGCCACAGGGGAGATCTTCTTCAAAGTTTTTATTGCTGATGTGATGGGGAAGATCGTGGCCTTTGCAGGTGACACAATCTTTGTCTTAGAAGCAAAAGAGAAGATCCAAAAGAGCTTAGACAGGCCAGGCTTGAAAGGTGGGTCAAAACTATAAGAATGGCATTCAACAGGAAGAAATGCACGTCTGGGTAGCAAAAATGTAAGACACAAGGACAGGAGGGAGAAAATTTGGCTTGGCAGTCATACCTGGGCATTCTGGTAACCCCAGGTTGACCGCGACTCAGCAGTCGGATGCACCTGCTGAAAGGGCAAATATGCTCCTTGAGATGCCCTGACAGAAATAGAGAGGTCAGATCCAGGGAAATAATGGCTCCCTCCGATCTGCCCTGATCAGACCAGTGTCTTGATTTGGTTTTTGGGGACCGAATAAGACTGTGACAAATTGGAGCACGGCCAGAGGAGGCCTGCCAAGCGGGCGGAGGAAACCAAGTCCTCCCAGGAACCGTTAAAGCATCTGGGTATGAAAAGTCTGCAAAAAAGACACAGCAATTTTTAACTGTCTGAAAGATTCCCGGCCTTCACTAACTGGAGTCCTTCTCTGCTGTCCCTGAGGGCAGGACCGGAACCCGATAGGTTGAAGCTACTGGGAAGCTGACCGAAGGATTTCAAGGGTTTTCCAAAGCTCTCAATAGCGGAAAAGGCTGCAGGTCCCTCTTCCCTGGAGGTCTTCAAAAGAGCTGGAGACCCATCTGTCCAAAACCACTTCAACAGATCCTGCAGGTGGTCAGACTAGAGGACCTCCGAGAGGCCCCCCCTCTTTGTAACCAAACTCCCCCAGGGGGAAATCGGGAAAAGAAAGCAGGTGTGGCAGCCCCCTGGGCTTTCCTGTTAGTCTTCTTTGGCTCTGTTTCCTGAGGGTTAACAGGGAGGATTAACAGGCAAATCTAGACAGCATCCTGAAAAGCAGAGACATCACCCTGCCAATAAAAGTGCGTATAATCAAGGCTGTGGTTTTCCCAGTTGCAATGTATGGCTGTGAAAGTTGGACCATAAGGAAGGCTGAGCGTCAAAGAATTGAGGCTTTT
>JANHJO010002858.1:147481-160190 GCA_032468235.1 Pseudoxyrhopus heterurus
CTGGGTAAAATTATTGACCCGAGTATAAGCCGATCAGCGCTTATACTCGAGTTGGCTTATACTAATCAGCTGATTTTTGGGCCTAAATTGATGCCTGCGCAGGCGCACTGCACAGGCATCAATTGAGGCTTGAAAATGGGCCGATTTAAGCCCGAAAACGGGCCGATTTTCAGGCCCAAATCGGCCCATTTTCAAACCTAAATTGATGGGGAGGCAACCCTTTATTTGTGAGCTTAGTGTAGAACAGCCATAAGATATGTACCATATATATACTACCTTATTAAAAACAGAGATGAAATATTCAGCATAGTAGTGTTTTGTCCTACCCATGAATAAGGACAAAAGGAGGGCAATAAATTTGATCCTAATAGTATCATAAAAAGTGCCATCAATGTCTCTTCTACATTTTCAACTATTCCATTTCACGAGACCGTACTCTGAATTCCAAAGGAGTTTTCTTGAATTAACCTGCTTTCCTCGCAAGATTAGGAGAAATATTGAGCAGCAAAATATTTTTCTTTATTTGGGTTGGCATACGAAGGTAACTGGGGCTAGAGCAACATTTGCCTCATTTTAATGGGAAACAACTATTGTTTTGCCACTCTCAATATCCAGCAATTTGGTTTCTAATTTGTCTTTTTGCTTCCATACAACCATAATTTCAACATGAAAGAAAGAGAAATGGATTGAATTTGCTTTGGAGTTAACTTATGTCAAGTGCTGACATAAATATCTTGCAACACCAGGAGAAAGTATTTTTTGTGGCTAAATTTTAGTGTGTGCTGATCCAAAGGTTTAGGGTTATGTCCAACCTCAAGTATCAGTTTCAGAGGCCTGGTTCTACTCTTGGTACAGCATTCCTAGAACGCAACATTATATTAGTGTTCAGAAATGTACACTGGACCTTTTCCATGTTTCCATGTTTTTATTCAATTGTGACTATCAAAGGTGAAAGCTGTTTAATAATAATCTTAGCTTTATATACCTCCAGAGCTGAGGAAAAACTAAAAGCTTAGTATTCTAAAAATTTATTAAAAGAATCTCACAAATGCAGTACAAGTAGTTTTTGATTTATGTCTGTCAGTGATCATTTGAAGTTATAATGGCGCTGAAACAATGACCAGTGGAGCACTTTCATGATCACATAAAAATTCACACTTGCCTGCATTTACAATGATTTCCTCTGTTACTGCTGCTTCCAGTTGATCTTTCTTCCATTCCTCTTCAGTATTATTGTCATGTTTTTGTCACAGGGTGGGGCAGAGGTTTTCACCATAGTGCATACATAGGGCAGCTTGCTGTGGCATGGGGCTTAAGACAGCACTCCTCAGTTGTGATTGTGATGCTGGGGCAGACATAGAGGCCCAGGGGAAGATTCACAGTATAGCATGGCAACAGTAGCTTTGCCATAGCATTGGGTTTAAAGCAGCACTCCTTGGTAGCCTTGAGGCTTGAAGGGGTCAAGCTGGGAATGGGTTGGATAAGAGTGAATCCTTGCCTAATGATCAAGTATGATTCACTAAACAAAGGCAGCACTGACTTCCAGAACTGCTGCTGCTGTTAAGTGGGACATCATGTCTCATGTAACACAACATCACTTAGGGACAGAATAGCCAGTTCCAATTTGGGTCAATAAATGAAGACCCCTTGGTACCTACGTATTCTGATTCTGACTTTCTGATACAATGCTGCATCACAAAATATAATAGAATGGACTTCCTTTCCAGCTAAGATTGGAAGACAATAATTTAGAGCAAGTACAGAACGTGGGGAGAGGGGGCAAATCATTAATATAAAATTGACAATATCTACAATCACGCTTATCATCAGAACTGTCACATTTTAGGTTCTAGCATAGTGTCCCCCAACCTTTTGGGCACCAGGGACCGGTTCCGTGACCAGAGGTGGCATGGTTTTGTACACTGCCTGTATCCCACGGATACTGCAGTGCCTGTTTATGCAGACCAGTTTCTGGCAGGCCATGGACCATGGCCAGTCCACAGACCAGGGGTTGGAGACCCCTGCTCAGGACACTTTTTATGAAGTACTAGGAGGAAAGCTTTTCATCACAAATAACAGTTTCTTGTTGGTAGGTAACTTTCTCAGTTGATAGGTAACTTTCTCAAATGTTCATAGAGTCCAAATAATTATTTTCAATTGACAAAATTATATATGCTTGCCCTTTTAATGTTTTAATACATTTTCTGCCAAATGATTAAAAGCAGCCTCATTTGGGGTTGGTCATCCTTATTTAAAACCTATTATACATTTCTTAAAATAGTCTCTTCCTCATTGACAATTGACAATATCTACCAATCTAATAATTTAATTTTTAAAAGTAGAGCATATATTTTTCCAATTATTGATAGAAGAAAAAGTATAGGCCAGAAATTTGCTGGATTTGTTTTATTCCTTTTTTTATAAAGAAGTACAATTTTTGCAACATTTCCAACTGCATTGAAATGAGCCTAGAATTAGCAATCTGAGAAAAACAGGGATGCCATGATATAACCTCCATTCACATCTCTGCTGATATAAAGTAAGGCCTTGGTGCTTTCAGCTGCTTAATGACTACTCAGCAATTACTCATATACTGGATTCCATGGTGGAACGTTTTCACTTTCTATTTTAGATGTTCTATTTGTTCTTTGGATGCAACACCAAAAGTAGAAGAAAAAGTGGCCCTTCCACACTGTTGCTGAAATGCAGCAATCATTAATATCATGTGCACATTTTCAGGTTCCTGGAGCAAGGAGCCAGAAAGTTTTATTGTCATTCTATGAGTTTCTTTCAACTGGGACCAATGATGAAAGATTTATCATTGCCTTTTCTTTGCTGGCATTAAGGATTTATATTCCTTTTTTAATTGCACATAAAAAGCCAATATTCTTTGTCAAATCAAATCACATTTTTATTATGATCATAGAGTCAGCACCATAATAATATGTCATTATTCATCTTATATTGAGTAAACCACCTTCTCATTTGTTTTAAAAGGGCACATTCTCTGACAAAACACTGACTGTCCAAAATTCCCACTTTTTTCTGAAAGCTTACTTCAGCGGATACAAGATGTTGCAAGTCTAAAATTAAGGGATTATGTAGCAAGGGATTTACTGGACAAATCAGTTTGCATACTGGTCTTTAGTACTCTACATCCGGAGCTCTTTAATGTTTTGGTTTAAGCTGTCTCCTTCCTGTACGCACTACTAGCCTTAGGATAGAAATTTGCTTTGTATACAGTAATTCTGGAAAGGCAATATGGGTATTTTTGTATGAGAGGCGAGCAGTAAAATCACTAAAACTTTGAAATGCATTCTGAAAACATTTAATATGGTTCTTTAAATGACTTGAGATCATCATATACCTCACCACTGTACCTCCTTTCATAGAATTAAAAGTACATTCTCTAAATTCATCCTGCTTCCGCCTTAAAACTATCAACCATGTTTTCAGTTCAAGCTTAGATTGGGTTAGATTGTATAATTATCTAGATTGGGTTAGGTTGCATAATTATCTTTAGATTTCCTATTACTGACAGGGCATACTTTGTCATACATAGGGCAATGTTTATACGTATAACCAGAAAGCCAGACATGCTTTTGATTGATCTTTTTCTATAACTCTGGAGGGATCATAGCTCAAAATAGAGAGGATGCATGGCTCTTAACAGAGCAAGGGTATGTCCTTCTGGTATGTAAGTGAAAATAGCTGTGGAGAAAAAAAAAACTCTTATTTATTACTGGTTAAAAGGAATGTTTTGTGCCATATAGAAGTTATTTTGATAGTACAAAGAAAACGCCCTCGATTATTCTGAAGGCAATAAAAAATGAGCATAGAAAGTGTGTTTGTAAATGTTTAGAGCATCCTGAATCATAAATATTGGTTTGAAGATCACTGATTGGAAAACACACAGTTTGATGGCTCATGATCAATAACAAATATATTTTTGAACAATTTGGAAGAGTTTTATATGTTCAAGAAACATTGTTATGGGAAGCCTTAGATTTTAGAAGCCTTGATTATCTTGGTCTTCATAAAGGGTATGAATAATAGCTATATTTCTATTTAAACTGCATAGAATTGAGTAATCCTGAAAATGTTATTTGTATTTATTTTGGTTGAATTCCTTTGAACAAACTGGGTGATCATAAATGGAATGCATGTATTCATTTCTTTAGTCTTCTTCCAAATATAGATGGGTTTAATTGTCTAGTGTAACATGAAGACATCTTGTATGCTGTATGAAGATGTCAATGTTCAAAACACTTTATTTAAAAATTGTAAGATGCATACGAGTAGGAAATCATGGAAAAGTTTAATGAGAAGTTTGATTTGGTTTTCTTTAAGGATGGTACCCATACTAAGTTTGATTCATTTATGTGTACATGTTTCTCTTTAAATTTAGGAATAGTTTCCACATGTGTCATGTCTCATTGTGGTTGGGAAGTTGTCCAAGATTACCACATAGGAAGTGGTAATTTCCCTGTGTATATTTCTTATGGACATGTGACAATTACTGATGAAGTAGATTTTTATACACAATTTTAAAAAGACAGAGATCCCTTTAAGTGCAAATATGCACATTTTGTTGAATGCTGGAACTGTTTCAGAAAAAAATTCCAAACATTTGATGTATGACATAGTTACTTAAGCCAATCAAACTATACCTCTACAGAAACGTATTAAATGAAATCAAAGAACATTTTGAAGTCCAGTAATTGGTAAAAAAAAAGTTTAGCTAATGAATAAAAACCTTAAGGTTACATTGTTTTTCTGCATGGTTAATTATTGAGAGGTGATGGTGCCTCAAATGTAAATTTATTTATATGTAAAACATAGGAGTATTTAGATAAATGTAACAATTCCTCCTCAGTGGGAATTGTATCATATATGAGATATTATGAAATTTACTTTGGAATTGCATAGTAAAGCTATTTGAATTATGTAATCTGGTTTGAAGGCTAAGTAAATCTATATACAAATAATTGCATACTATATGTCAGAGATACAACAATGGACATAATTGAAGAATGGAAAGATGTATGCTATTTCTAGTTTTCATCGGTTAAGACCTTTTAGCATGGCATTTACGTTAAGAAACGTTAAACTGAATTTTTTTTTAATAATTTTTATTTATTTTCTTTAAAATACAAAAACAGAAAAAAACCCAAATATCTTTACAATCTTTCAGTGATAAAGCGATAATATATTCATAATTTATACATAGTATTCCCGTTTCCCAAAAGTGATAAAAATTAATATACAATACTAAACATTTTTTCTAATATTCTCCTAATTATTTCTCTCTCATCTATTTTCAAACCATACATACTACATATCCCAAACTTTATAAAATTCTGTGTCAACTTTATCTTTAACTGTTAAACTCAATCTGTTTGATTCCGCACAATCAAAAAAATTTCTTATTATACAATCTTCCATTGGGATGTCAGTCAGTTTCCAATGTTGCGCGAACGCAATCCTTGCAGCTGTGATTATGTGAATTATTAAATATACTTTTTCTTTTTTAAAAGTTCCCGAGATCATGCCAAGTAGAAAAGTTTCCGGTTTAAAGTCCAATTTTATGTTAGTTATTTCTTCTATCATTTTTTTAATTATAGTCCAATATTTCTTTGCTCTCGGACATTGCCACCATAAATGATAATATGTTCCGTTGGTAGCATCACATTTCCAACATTTTGGACTCAAGTTGGGGTACATTTTCGTCAGCCTTGATGGTGGAAGGTGCCATCTATAAAACATCTTTATTAAATTTTCTTCATAGGACGTTGCCAATGTATATTTATAATTTCTTCTCCATAGTGTCTCACATTCATCCAAATTTATTGTCCATCCAATGTTTTTCGCCCATGCCAGCCTATTTTCTTTTACAATCTCTTCTTCCATCTTTCTATCTAACAAATACTTGTAACATTTGGTTATAATGTTTTTATCCCCTTCCAATATGACAGCTTCACACTATTGAAAGCCTTTCTATAAACTGTGAAGCAGATACTGACTTCTTTTGGTATTCTTTGGTTTTCTTAATTATTTAACATGCACCAGCAGTGATGAATCTTATCCTTTTTTTCTAAACCAGTCAGTCTGGCATTTTCCTTTCCATGTGGATGATCCTAAGCATTATTTTGCTTGTATAGGAGATATTTTATGATAGTTTGTATATTCTGTTAAGTTATTTGGTATTGTTATGTGTTCTAAACTATTCCAAACTATTGGCCATGGTGTCATTCCCCAGATTTCCTGGCATAGTTTGGTTAGAACTTTTTCAATTTTTTGTTTGCCATGTTTTGGTAGTCTATTACCGGTAGTTCTTGTAGCCTTGACTGGAGCGCCGATCTGATTTCATCTTCTAATACTAGAGTTTCCTGAAAGTATGGAATGTGTTCTAAGGTGTCTTGGATAATGACATTTCTATGGTACAAAATTTCAGTAATTTCTTTCATCTTTGTTTCATTTTCTTGGAATCAGTTACTACCTGTCCATGGGTGACTTTTAGCATATCAATTCAAGGTTGCAACATTTTAAGTTCAGAGATCTTTTTGGAACTCTCCATGTCTCATGCTTTTACAGATATTGTTGCAATACTAGTTACTGTGTACTGTGTGTTCCAAAAGCTCTTTGAAATTGTTAAGTTCGTTTTGGAGATCTTCCCTCCTGAATCTTTCTTGGCTTTGGCTCTCTTCTTAGTTTCCATATCTGTTCTGACATCCAGTTTGCTTTCTTTCTGTTCCTTTATCTTTGGGTTTGGCTAGTCTAAAGAAAAGAAGAATTAGGGGTGACATGCTAGCAGAATTCCAGTATTTGAGGGCTACCACAAAGAAGAGAGGGTCAAATTATTCTCCAAAACACCGTAGGGCAGGACAAGAAACAATGGTTGGAGACTAATCAAAGAGAGAAGCAATCTGGAATTAAGGAGGAACTTAACCAGGAGTGAGGACAATTAACCAGTGGAACAGCTTGCCTTCAGAAATCATTGGCGCTCCATCACTGGAGGTTTTTAAGAAGAATCTAGATAGTCATTTGAAATAGTATAGGTTCTCCTGCTTGAGCAGGGGGCTGGACCTCCAAGGTCCCTTCCAGCTCTATTCTATTCTAAATTCTAACTTGATTCCCCCCCCCCCCCCCAGATTCCTCTTGTACCTGTCAATGTGAAATTCAGGACTTCAAAATGATTTCGTTTCAAAGTGCCACTTTTTAGTGGCATTGGTGACTATGTTCCCACAATAGTTCCCAATGTGCCTAATAGATCTAAACTCCTGCTTCCTCTGCTACTATTCCCAATGCACAGAATTCCCTCATCAGACTCTTGTTCATTGATTTTCCCATGTATGTGTACATAGGTTTATACAACCCAGACTGCAGATGAAATGGATTACATTTAATGAAGCTTTATCTGAATGGAGTGTACACAACAGGAGATGGTTAAGATCTCAGCAAAAGTGCAAATGCCAAAATGAGTTGGCTAGTAGCAGTGAACAGTATCCATGAAAGTTCGTGTAATATTACTGATTCTACTCCAAATTGTTAATATATGCTCAAAATAGGTGGCATTATTCTATTTCTTGACTGAACTGAGCAGTCACTGACACAATTAGTTTGCCAGGACTTAAACATGGACATACAAAAGTACATTTTTAAAGATCAAAGATGCCACTTAGAAACACTAGTTTTCACCTACAATACAGAAAATTTCAAATTTAAATGCTTGTATTTAAAAATATAGAAGCATTCAGAGTCACAATCCTTTATATACACTATTGTTGCTAGAGCTTGTATTTTATACTTCCACTGCTGTTCCTCAGCTTTTGTGCGACATACGTGTTGATGAAACCAATTTTTGTGTGGCATAAGTCACACAAAGCCATGTCGTTCTCGACGCAGGCCCTAACACTTCCCACTTTTCTTTGGGAAAATGACTTTCAGAAAAAATCAGGCCTTTCACTGAGTGGGGACCACAACCTTGGGAGGAGGAGCCACTTGCAAAACAGTCTTCTGACTCCTTTCTGCAGACATATGCTCCAGTCGTTCTGTGTAGAAGCCGTTGAAGTCCAGTCTAGAAAAGAAATAGTAGGGTTTACGTGGGTGGACCATGGGAAGAACTGAAATAAGAGCTGTGCTAGACCAAAAGTCCATCTAGCCCAGTTTCTATTTCCCCACTGCCACATCAGTTTATGAGGGGTTGCAACTAGGATGTGAAGGGCAAAAGCTGTTCTCCAGCAACAGGAATGGAAAGCCATACAGTCTGATCCTAAAGTGAGTATACACATACTACCAGCATAGCCATTGATAATTCTTGCTCTCTAGAGTTTTATACACTCAATAGAGATTGCTGAGGAAGAGGAATATTCTTTTTTCTGGGAGAAAAATCTCTGCTCACCTGTAGATGATATTGATCATGCTGTGTTCACAGTCATTGGTACTGTAAATGCTCAGTTTGTCCAGGAGGTCCAGCAGATGTGCAGAAAAATTGCTGTCAAACTTGTTTATTGTTGCCTCAAAGCCAGAACTTACATGCAAGGAGTCTGCCTGCTCTGCTAAAAACTGAAAAAATAAATACAGGAAATGAAGCATCATTTCTTCTTCTTATCCACCAAAGTCTGAAATTGAAAGAACTACGTTGTTTCATGTACATTTCATAGCAAATTGATTTTTTAGAACATCAAAGGACATAAAGGCACTGAAAGACTCTAAGAGTTTGCAAATTCTACTGAGAAAAATGATTTGTAGGGTTATACAGCATTAAGACAAAAGGTTCTGCACCTTCCCACATGGCATTTTTTCAAATACCATTTTTCAAATACCATTTTTTCAAATGCCATTTAGCCATAAACTATAGTCTGTTAACTTAATAGGTTCATTTCACAGCTAGAACTATTAACTAGTGGAATGGCTTGCCTCCAGAAACTATGGATGCTCCAACATTGGAGGTTTTTAAGAAGAGATTGGACAACCATTTATCTGAAATGGCATAGGGTTTCCTGCTTGAGCAGGGGGTTGGACCAGAAGACCTCCAAGGTCCCTTCCAACTCTGTTATTCACATAAACCAAAATGAAACATACACATTATGGTTTAGCTGACCAAGCCATTTGTGTGACTCCACTTAGTGATTCTGATACAGCACAAAAATGCAATGGCCTAACATTTTCAAGTGCTGTGTTAGAGTAAGAGAGTAAGTGGGAAGAGCCTGGGACCCACAACGTACCTTATTAGCAAGCTGCTTCCGTGTGGATTCCTCTACTCTTTCCTGTTTAGTAGGTGGGCCTCTCATAGTCCCATGCTCAACAGTGAGGCGGTCCATTTCATTATCTAGTTTCATGCTGTGGGAAAATCTCTGACAAGCAGAAAGAAAAGCAGAAAGGATGGAGCATTGAAAATGCAGGCAATATTAGGGTTCTGCATAATTTTTCATGTTCTGGAGCATGTGAGAGAATGAACTTAGTGTCTATTGCATACTGTCTATCTTCAAAGAAGTATTGCTCTAAAGATTGTATTTAAGACATGGCAAGGGACAATTTCCTAAACTTAATTTGCATTATTGAGATGTGGTTGGGTGGTACACATTTGCCCTCCCAGATTTCTTGGCCAGCAGCAGCCATAAACCTAATAACTTTACTTGATTTTTTAAAAAAACTTTGTTGTATGCTGCCAAGAATTGGTACAACTGCAGCAATTTACAAATCTTATAAATAAATTAAAACGCTGCCTCTTTTTTTCAGACAACTGTGCAACCCTGGGAAAAGGAGTACTTAAGTACTACGGACAGGTGCTTTAAAATACTTCCAACAGGTGTTAAGGTTCATGTTCTAAAGCATACATACGGTATATAGTCTCTGAGGTCCTACAAAAGTCAACAGGTGGCCCTTCTCAACAAATCTATAGCCATGTGGGTCCTACCTGCATGCAATTGGTGAACATAACACACACAGACATCAGCTTGGAAAAAATCTTCAGTAACTCTGGATTGGTAAGCATGCAATCCTTCAAGCAATTATCCAAGAAGCTTGTGTGGTGGCTCAAGACGTCATCAATATTGGAGGCCTATTGAAGGAGATATAATAACATCAATGAACCGTTCTTCCAGCAATCATGGAAAAAAAGTTAGAAGTCACCTAGTGTAATCTTCTTTGATGCTCTGCAGAACAGAATCCAATTAGTTTCTCACACAAGCAGTGGCCAATCTCAATTTAAAATATTCCTCTTCAAATAGCCTTCAGGTCCTCAAGGCTTGGAGGAATTTTTTTCTTTAAAATCTTTAGCTAATACTAGCTTTTGTACAACTTCCCAGCTATCAGTTCTAGGTATGTTTTCTGCAGGAATATGGAATTAGTTTGCTCAAAACCCTCAACTGAATCTGGGAGTTAACCGATTTTCAAGGTTCACATAATCCATCACAAACCAACCAAGTGAGCTGGAGACTGAATAAAACCAAGTAACCAACACTAAAATTAATCAAATGAGCATGTTGTGTGAATGTTGTTTTTACTGGCCTGGCTAGAACATGTTATGTGAACCTAGCCAAACTGCAGCAATGATATAGCCGGGAAACATCCATATTCCCAAAGATTTAAACCAGTAAGGAAGCTAGATTAGCAATAGCTAATAAAGGATGGTAACTGCTCAAGGTAGGATTGGTGATCTTTGCTCTGTCTAGATATCTAGGTATATTTCAGGAGCATCTGTGGTTTGAAGAATTGTTAAGATTTGTTCTAATAATTGAAATTGAAAAGAATGTTTATCCAATTGCTCAGTTGCCATAGGTTACCAAAATTTTCATCCAGGAAGCCTGCTCAATATAGAACATGTTCTGAAGACTTACAGTCTAGTGGTGGGAGGTTTTTTCCCCCAGTATAAAACCTTTACAGCTTTACTAATTGGCAGTTAGAATAGATGGCAGAAACCTACTGGCTCCTGTAGTTTTGACTCAGCAGCACAATTAACTCTTTAGTTATTCCAGCTAATATAGTTCGATTCAGACTAACCAACTTCAGATTCTTCTCCAAAATATGCCATGTGGGTTCCATCACTTCAAACATCATATAATATTGGATATTCTGCACAAAATTGAGCATCCGCTGACGCAGAGTAAAAGCACCCGCAAACCTAAAAAGAGAGGAGCAGTGAGCCCAAGGAAGAGTTCACTAATTAGGGTTGATGAAGCTATCAGGGACAACAAACTCAAGAGAGATTATCAGGGTAGGAAGTGAAAGTTTGCCACTGAGAGGAAACATGCCTCTGAATTTGGAGTGGCTGTTGTTTTATTTGCAGGAACCAGGGTACGGAATCAATGCTTGTTGTAGGTTTCAATTTTAGTTTTCACAAATCTAAACAACAGCCAGTTCACTTTGAGGGCTATATTATGCTTCAGGTAAGCCTTCAATGGTAGTTAATGAACCACGTCAGTTGGTATAAGGGCAAAGAGTGAATACCCTCATGAACTGTTCATATGACTTAATTTACCATTTTGATGAATGTAGGGAACACTGCTTAGCTGTTTTGCTGCTGATCCAGACATTGCACAGCTGCCGCTCCACGTGTTTACAATAAAACATATGTCTGAAGAGCATCTGGTACCGTGTTAAAGCTTTTCTACAAGTCAAGCACAAAGATAGCAACACATAGAAGTGAAAATCTTACACTATTTCTGAATTAAAAGCAAATCCTAAGCAAGCATTAAATTTTAAATTTTCTCAGAAGGAAATTTATCTACACATAAGGTAAGGAAGTCCTTGAGGATTTTATTCTGGTAGTCGTAGCTGACTTTAGGTGGTGGTGCATATCTCCATTACAAGGCCATTGAGTCAGGACTGTCCAAAGATTTTTCCAGTCATATGGCCAGCATGACATCACTCTACAGCGCAGAGCATGTGGCGAAACATGGAGCGCTGTTACCTTCCCACCAAAGTGGCACCTATTTATCTACTCGCATTTGCATGCTTCCAAATTGGTAGGTTGGTAGAAGCTGGGGCAAGTAATGGGAGCTCACCTTATCACGTGATGCTCAGGTCTCGAACCTGGGCAGCCGGCTTTCCAGCCAAGCTAGCATCTTAACCATTGAACCATCACACTGTCCATCCAGGCATGGACAGTTTTTAGTCCATCCTAAACACTTCCTATATTGGAGCCGCAGATTATTACATAATCAGTGATCAAACCACTACAAAAGTATACTGACAGCAACATATAAATGATGTGGTTCTTTCTGGCAGAAATTCATCTTCTTGGCTTACCTGTTGATGATGAGAGACAATGGCCATTTCACAATGTAATCAAAAGAAAATGCTTCCAGGCCACTCAGAGAGAGCTCCGTTGGATCAGCATTGATTATGGCCTTCTCCTGCTTTGTCTCAATGGCCAGAACTCGCAGGAGCTGTGTTATGAGATCATGTGGCATCAAGTCAATCTTGAAAGAAATCACAAGAGCAAAGGTTAGCTTAAAGCTAAAAATCTGACAAATGTGATATTGGAGAAAAAAAGTCTTTTTATTAATTATAAGGCATTATTATTAAGTAATTAGGTTAGATAATGCATATAAGGGAATTTAGAGAAAAGGCATTTCTTCTACCTACAAAATATAGTCTGTTCCTTATATACTTTATTATGGAATTGAGAGTTGGACAGCATATAATTATTAAATTAATTATTATTAAATTATTAAAATTGCCCAGAGCATCATTGGGCTCCAGT
>JANHJO010002859.1:17537-31917 GCA_032468235.1 Pseudoxyrhopus heterurus
GGTTACTGTGAACTGTGTTGTTCATTAAAACTCTCAGGCTTCCATTATACAAGGGTTATTTCAATACCCTAACAAGGAGGAACGATGCCCATTAATGACAGCACACCATTGATTCCAATCGGCAACTCTTTATTCAATAATCGATCAACCACTACTCAGACCAAGAACCAAGAATGGTTTACAGCATATCCCTTTTATAGGAAAATATTCATGGGTGAAAAGGAAGGATCTAATACATTGTTAGCCCTAACACAGGATGTCAGGAAATGAGGGGGAGTATGCACCTGCTTCCAGCAGCAACTTTCCCTTCCTGTATATCCTCCTTTGACAGGTGTTAAAGTAATGTTCACAGTTAATTAATTATTAACAAATAGTATGGAAGAAGGAGAAGGAGAAACGTTTGGCCTCCTTTCATAAATGTAAATATGTAAACATTTACAAAGATGTAAATCACCAACTAGCAGATCAAAATGTCTTTATGCTTGGGGGTTTGCTATATTTAGGATGGAAGAAAGTAAAAATGTGATCAGAAAGCACAATATTACATATATTGAGTCCTGGTGGCACAGTGGTTAGAATGCAGTACTGCAGGCTACTTCTACTGACTGCCGGCTGCCTGCAATTTGGCAGATTGAATCTCACCAGGCTCAAGGTTGACTCAGCCTTCCATCCTCCTGAGGTCAGTAAAATGACCCAGATTGTTGGGAGCAATATGCTGACTCTGTAAACTGTTTTGAGAGGGCTGTGAAGCACTGTGAAGTGGTATATAAGTCTAAGTGCTATTGCTATTGCTATAAAAGCCTCTTGGGGGAAGACATTTTTAAAAAGTTGGGGCTTCAGTCAAGAGGGTCTTTTGATAAATGGAAGACAGTCTGCCAAGTTATCTTAAGTAAATCTCAGAAGGTAGAGGGAACAAGTGAAAGTAGTCAAGGAGAGACGATTGTCAAAATCAAAAGAGAAAAAAATGATTGTCATTTAAGATGTTTGCTTTAGAAATGTGACATTATTTCAGGTTCCTTGCATACACAGGGCCTGAGCCAATCTGAGATTGGTGCTTGCTATAAAAAGCTACCCTTCATGAGACACACAACTGTCTTTCATGTGATTCAAAAGTATGCAAGATGCTTCATTTCCAGTTTTAAGACACCTCTACCATGCAGCGGCAATTGCTTTCTTTTTTGTGATGCTTCGTATTGACAGTTTTCAATATTTTTGTTTCTTAATTGGCCTTGATTGTCTAATTTTCTTTTTAAATTTCTGTCAATTATTTTGACTTCTTTTTTTCATGAATATAAAACACACACTGAAATAAATGCGACCAGCAATTATGAAGGGATTGGTTTGGTTTGTTGTTTGGTTGTTTGTTTTTTGAAAGCATCATTGAGATAAAGCAGAGGAATGAAGAAGAAAGCAGGAGAAGCAGCATGGGATGGAGAAAAAGTCCTCAGTTCTGTACCTTGATATTTGCAGTTTATTGCACTTTATTTCCTGCATTTCAGATGCCTTGAAAAAAAGAAACAGATATCAATAGCTTAAAAGACACTTTTTAGTCTGCTAGAACTACATATAGAGCTCATTCACTCTGTTTAGAAAATCTCAGATTTTGGACTTCTGGCTGAGTTGCTGGCAATACTGGACGAAGAACTGCTACCTCTGCGGTTCCAAGTCCAGGCTTGCTTGTGTGAGGGCTCCTAATGGAGCCTTCGCCCCCTTGAGGGGGGGGCAAAGTGTAGGGGAATCACCCAGTCATTTGGGAAGAGCTGCATCTCTTCTCTAGACTGGGGAATACCTAGCCGAAGACAGTGACAAGCGGCGGGATCTTCATGGCCGCCATGAAGCCTGGCCAGCCAGAACTAAGATTGTGCAGGAGAGAGAGAGTGGGGAGCGAATGGAGAAGGTGGAAGGATAAGAAGAAAATTAACATTGAAAATATACCCAAGAGAAAACAAGCCTGCAGTGATTCCAGAACTTTGTACAATAGCGGCAAACTATCGTGAGCCGGGAAAGAAGAAAAAAAAAGGGGGGGACTATAATAGCGCTGAATAGAGGATTGCGAAAATGATGGAGAAAAGCCTTTTATCATTAGATAGGATGTCTGTCACCCTATTGGAACTACTTATCCTCAGTTGGAAAGTGGTGGAGTTGATTGATGAGATGATACAAGATACAGGAAAATACACATTAAATATGTTAACTTCCACCGACGATTTGGGCGGGGATAAGGATATGGAGAAAATGGCCATTTTGAAAATGGAGGAGAAGAGACAAAGAAATGGCCTGGCGCAATACGCAAAAAGTATAATACAGCAATTATATGTTTATCGAGCTGGAGGAAAAGAGTTTTTACCAGGGAAACATTTGGAGTTGGTGGAAGAAGCAAGAAAACATGCATCGATCGTGAAATATAGTGGCTGGATTGTTGGCGGCAGAACAGAGGTGATGTCAGAAGAACTGAACCAGTGAATCAGGGACAGAGCGGATGGCAAGAGATGGAAGAGAAGATTCGATCTATGGTTGCTGAATACACATAAAAAGCAAAGAGACGATGGCTGAAGAGTTTTGTGAATAAAGCATTATCTTGCTTGAATACAGGATAAAGCAAGTTAAAAGTAGTTTAGAGAAAAAAAAATGTAGAGTAATAATTGTTTACAGGAGACTTTAAAATTTAAGGATAGAGGTCTTAGAGTATTAGAATCCATTGGTAGTAATTTGTTTTGTGCTCTTCTATAACGATATAAGGTAGTATGTTTTATGATTAGGGAAAAATGACACTAAGAATTTAAAATGCTATAGTAAATTTGAATAAGAGGATTTGGATGAAAAAATTGAAAATATATGAATAATAGATTTTTTTTAGCAGTATGGAAGAGAATATATTAAATTAAGAATACAATATATAGAAATAAAGGGGACTATTAAGGTTAGCCTATACATCGAATGATTTAAATTAATTTTTTTCAAGAGAATGTTAAGTTAAGAATGGAAAGTGAATGAATTAAGAACATAAGATGTTAAGAATCTAAATGCCATCTGCTTAAGTTTAAAATGTTATTCTAAATTTTAATGAGTTGATTTGTGAAGAACTCAAAATGGTGTATCTTAAGGAGGATGTTAAATTGGAAGAATATACTAAAATACAAGATGATATTGAAACATACCTAAGAAATTTTTATGGGAACCTATTAACATTAGTTCACTTGTTGGAATGAGTCAAATGATATACTCTAAGAAATGGTAAAGTCAAACTAGTATAATAGAATGTAACTAAATTAATTAGAACAATGATTAAAAATAGAGATGATAAGAGATTGTTGTTGATACTAATTAAATGGGTAGAGATAAAATTTTAATGAATTATATAAGAGGAAAATTGTTAAGTCAAAATGATGTATTGAAGGAATTATATCAATTTGTTTTAGAGAGAAAGAATGTTAAAAGGATGTTTGAAATTAGGACGAACAAGCATTAATGTATGTGGAAAATGAAATATATGTTGACTATGAGTGATGCCTGGAAACAACTCTGTTCGCGAAATGAGACATTGTGTTAAAAAAGAAAAACAATAAAAATATATTAAAAAAGAAAGAAAATCTCAGATTTTTGCATTAAGAATATGCTTCTAAAATATATTCCAGCTGCTGAGCATTAGCACAGCTCAGTGGTACTATAGGGATCACAGTTTCTTTTCTTTAAAAAAAATTCCTGCAAAACATCTCCCTAGTCCTTCTGCCCAAAACCTGGATCTTTTACTATTAATTTGAGGTAATGTTCAGGATCTATTTTTTTTTAAAAAAAAAGATATTCTAGTTACATTTTGTTTAGAAGAGGACTAGGTGAAAGATGTAAATCAGCAATTAGCAGATCAAAATGTCTTTATGCTTGGGGGTTTACTATATTAAGATGGAAGAAAGTAACAACGTGATCAGAAAGCGCAATATTACATATATTGGATACAATCTAGGGAGCTATTTTTGTGAATGTCATTGAGTCTGATTATTTAGAAAATATCCCATTGATGATTGTAAGGTTACTCCTATCTCAAGAAAGACTAAACTAGAACACATCCAACACTGGAATTTTGGGGAATTCTAACATTTATAGGTATTTTCTCCAGACATCTTTTAAATTGCCAAGCTATTTGTGCTATCAACATGTAACTGTTATTTATTAGTGTAAAATTGCTCTGTAGAAACGCTTATGAAAGTAGCAATAGCAATAACACTTAGACTTATATGCTGCTCCACAGTGCTTTCCATCACTCTCTGAGTGGCTTACAATGCAGCATATTTCCCCAACAATCTGGGTCCTCGTTTACTGACCTCAGAAGGATGGAAG
This sequence comes from Pseudoxyrhopus heterurus, assembly GCA_032468235.1. NCBI lineage: Eukaryota > Metazoa > Chordata > Lepidosauria > Squamata > Pseudoxyrhopus > Pseudoxyrhopus heterurus. Next base: position 21,873 of record JANHJO010002859.1, read on the forward strand.
GATGGGTCAACCTTGAGCTGGTGAAAATCGAACTGCTGGCAGTACGCAGAGTTAGCCTGCAATATTGCATTCTAACCACTGTGTCACCATGGCTGTTTTAATTATAAAATAATTATAGTATCAACACTAATTGGCATTTTAGGACATCAAATGATCTAAATCCTATGAGGGGTGGCATTATCCAGCATATTTACAAAAATAATTAACAATTCTTTACATATCAATTTAGAAATGTTAATTCCTCAACTGTAACAACTGAAGTAGAATATTTTAGATGGTGCATCTTAAATCTCTTTCCATTTTGACCTTTACTGATATTTGATGTAGCACACAGCTAGTTTAGTAAATAGTCCATTTGTTTCCTGAATCCTGGTAATACAGTTTAAAAATAAACATTACCATTAGAACAGACAACCCAAATCACTGAGCTTTTATATAAGTTGGATTATGATCTTAAATGTTCTTATTTGCATCTCTTTGATAAACTGGACATTTGCCCCATGGTAGCATCAATGTTTTAAAAAACGTCATGTTTGAAAAATCTAGAAGATCAAGTAGTCTGGGTTCCCTGAGGGTTTCTTCCTACAGGGAATGGCACCAACAGGGCCTATAGTCTTCTCAATTGCTGCCCCTTCTTTAGAATACCTTCCCCTTTGAGATCCAGGTAGCCCTGATCCTGCTGAGATTTCAAAAAGCCATTAAACCTTGGCTATCTCAGCAGGCCTTGATAATGGACTTGCATGGGATATAAAACAATATGTAAATACACTTATTTATCTATAGTATCTTATCATGCTTTCTTAAACACAGCAATGAAATGAGAATTGGGCTTATGCTGGCATTTTGCACATGGCAAATGTTTACATTTGTCTTATAATTCTAAATCAATATTGAAGTCAAAAGGGCTAGTATAGAGGGAATGAATCAATGAATAGAATAGAATTAGATGATTAAGAAGTGCATCTATCTAGGCTGGATGCTCATCATTTTCAAAACCCTGAGGCATTAATTAGACTGTGCAGTGTGGTATAAAGGATAATTTCCACAGTTAAAATAGTGGGGGGAAATAGATTTTAAAAAGTTGCTGGAAGGAAAGTTGCAGAATGATTTCTGTATTACTATCCTTCAAATCCATCTCCCTATCTATGATTTTTCCAGCCAATCTTATATACTATGGACTTTATAACCTAACTGAGAGGTGAATTCAAGCAAGGTCCTGCCTAGTTTAATACTGTGCATTTAATAAAAGTATTCAGCGCTATTCACCAACCACTATTGAAATATTTTGACAGTTATATAACAAAACTGTTTTCCACTCTAAATGGAAACTCTATTATTACCTTCTTCCTCAAATTAAGCAGAGTAATGAAGGCATGTGAAAAAAAGAAGTATGGGGAAAAAAATTAGGCAAAAGAACTCATGCTTTCAGAGATTATGTAAGGCACAGTAACAGCTATTTATTGCAAACCTTTTTACACCTTCCATCATCATCCTAGATTTATATTTTTTTTCTTTAAATTAAAAACACTGGTGCATCATAGGCCTATACAATTATGTGAGTCAATGGAAACCCAACAGTGATAGTTTTATTGAAAATGAATGAATCAACAAACACCAGGAATGGTTTGTATTGTTACTGCATTTGAAATGATGGGTCAGAAGCAGTAGAAGCCTGATATTTAAGATAGAAAGGGAATAAAATATTTTCATCCAAATGTTTAATATTAATACATTAGCACTTCTACAATTTATAAAGGAAATTAATTTTCTTTTATTGATGAATTCCTTGGTTATCTGCAACTAAATGAGTTTTAAAGCTGATAACTGCAACCTTTCACTTTTGAGTTCTTTCAGCTAGCTAGAAGGATCAGTTTTCTGTAACTTGTGTTTAAGCAAGAGTAGAATTTAATAGACATTTATTCACAATTTTCATTTTGTCATTACACTTGGAACCGCATTTCTTATAGCTGATAATTCCTTATTAATTATTGTTGTCAAACTGCATTTAAGTAGAACCAAGAATTCAATTAAAATAGTGAATTTATTTTCAGTAATAGTCATACTGAATTAAGCAAGGAAAATAGGAACTAAACAGTTTCTACTGAGCTTTAGAAAGGGAGCAATGAAGACAAAACTTAAATATAGAGTTTAATTTGACAAGAATGAAATTTAGAAGCAGTGTGACTTTCCAACCTGTTTGTTGCAGTTCTAACAAGGAAGAAATATTAATTGGCATAAGAAATGCAGTCACTATGTTGGAACAAAGGCAGGTCTGAGTTTGAGAAGCTGAATTCCTTGAGAGCTCTTTGAAGTATCTCTCATCTTTCTTGCAATTTCTTCTAAGCCATGATAGCACAGTGGTTAGAATGCAGTATTGCTGGCTAACTCTGCCAACTGCCAGGAGTGCGATCTGCACCAGCTCAAGGTTGACTCAGCCTTCCATCCTTCCAGAGTTGGTTAAATGAGGACCCAGATTTGGAGGCAATAAGCTGACTCTGTAAAACCACTGACAGGGGGTGGTAAAGCACTATGAAGTGGTTTATAAATCTAAGTGTTATTGCTATTGCTAAACAGAATCTGGTATTTTGGGTCATCCCCTAGGACAGGGGTGTCAAACTCAAGGCCTGTGGGCGAGATCTGGCTTGCAGGGTGCTTAGATCAGGTTCGTGGAGCCAGCCTGGAAATAACAAAGAACCACCCCGCAGTGCCTCTGCTAGCGAAAATGGGGTGCAGGGGCCATTTTGGCCAGCAGGGTACTGCAGGAGGCTGTCCATCCTGTCTCTTCCCCCCTGGCCGGCCCACAGAGGACAAGTACAATGTTGATCCAGCCCTCCAAGAAATCCAGTTTGACACCCGTGGCCTAGGAAAACCAGTAAAACTAAATTTTTGTGATGTAAACACATTTTATTACCATAAAGAACAGATGATACAGGTATAACAACACTACGGCATGGGATTAATCCCTTTTTGTTCAAAAGAGACAGCTTATGAGGAATCCTTTGCCTTAGTCATCCAGCAGACAGAGTTGTCTTAGATGCATATTAATTTTTAAACCAATTAAACTCTCTGTGCATAAGAGTGCATAATGGCACAAAGAAAAAGAAAACAAATATAAACAATTATGAGCATTTGCTTTGGCTCCGTGGGATGGTAGATGACAGGAAGGCCTGGAGGAAGGTTGTCCGTGGGGTTGTGATGGGTTGGACACGACTTTGCAACTAACAACAACAACAACAACAAATAAAGGCCAAATATGCTTGAGACACAAGATATCCCTTTGCCCTCCTTTTTCTATCTTTCCTTTTTTCCCCTCCCTAAATACATTTGCTGACTCACTCTACAGTCTTCTGAATTCTGCTTTCTAGCTGCTTTGGTTCTTTTCTCCTTCATTTGCTTACTGATTTTAAATTTTTTTTTCCTACTGAACTCCAATGCTTCTGGTCGATCTCTCCTTCCCCTCTCCCCAAATCCCTCTGGCTGCAGCCTCTGCCTCACTCCCAGCTTCCCTTCAGCATTCTTACTCCAATCTATTGGCTCTGGTTTCCTTGAGTTTGATCCTGTATCCAGTTTGTTTCTCTTGACATCCAGTTGACAAGCTGTCTCTCGGTGTGTCTCTCTTCTTCTGTCACTCAGGTGAGGAAAGTCCCTTCTGAACAGAACTACTTATTCTGTTTACCCACGAGTTGTCCTTCTGCTGGGAAGGAAACAGGACAAAGTTCTCAGCTCTGATTGTTCCAAAATGACCTTCCACCTTTTAAACTCACTTGGGCTCATCTGGTTTTCATACCCTGTGACTCTGCTGTCTCCCTCCTCCTTTTCTCCCTTCTGCTTCTCCATCTACAGTTTTTATCATTGCTCCCATTTCTTAACCTTTGGGGGATCTTCTTAAATCTTAATTCATAGAAGGTGGGCTATCTTGCAACAAGACAATATGTCTCCAGTTTTAATCTGTTTCCTGCCCAACAGCTCCCACAAGAGGGGGCCTCACAAGCAATATCACTTGGCATATTTGGATAAGTTGTCAGGGCATATCCTAGCAATCTTAGTCCTTGAAGATTCAGCTGAAGTGGGAGAAAGTCACTAAAAGCTGACCTTTCTCTGATGGTGTTTTCCATTTTTCACTCTGACTGATGCAAGGTAAGCCCTTGTCTTAATGCAGGTGAGAGAATAAGGAAAGTTTGATGGAACAAGGTCTACACTGTGTGGTTCGGTACCACCCTCATCTATTTTATTTTCTAGTTGCTGCTAAAACTTTACCCAATTTTTAATAAAGTATCTGGACAGTGGTTTGTTGGCACAGATGGAGGTTTTAAACATACAAAATATCAAGTTCTACCACCTGTAAGTAGTACTCACGGAAATCAATATAGGCGAACATCAGTTTTATTAACAAGTTGATGGTAAGTACAAGTTAATATTTTGGTTTATGGAAAACATAAATTTCCCCAAAAATAATTAAAATGAACATTAATTCTCTGCAACAAGCAAAAATATTTTGAAGGAAATCCCAAGTTTCTAAAGTTTGTTATTACATGAATTTGTTTAATTACTGCCTTTTTTATTAGTGCTACAATATGTGTATATGGCATATAAAGTCCTCCACATTATTTGTAGATAAATGAATGAGGAAGGGCAGATGATTTTACTTTCTTTAAGTGAGTAAATTTAAAAAAAAGTTTCTCAAAGATAAGTTCCATCAACACATTAGCAGTCACTCCTGTATCTTCTTTGATAACACAGATGCTGGCTTTGAAACCTTATATTTGTTAGTTCCTTTAAGTAGCTGGAAGGAAAGTTATGCTTGAGGAGAATTTAATGGACATTTGCCTCTCTCAAGAGATTTTCCAAATAGGGATCCACTAGGATTTTATCTCGAAGAAGCCTGCTGTTTAATCTTCCACATCTCTAAGGGGGTGACATCTACCACAAATCCAATAAATATGTACTCAAATTCTACTTTTGTACAGATGTGAACATTATTACTTGCATTTTTTTTAAAAAAGAGCATACAGATATACAGGATATAGTATCTATAGAAGAACAACTTGAAACAACCATGTCAACTGTTGGATTCAATGTGATTAATTTCATCTTCTTGTTCAGAGTTAACAGTTTGTACATAGCAAACTAAGCAGTCTGTTGAAAAAAATCAATATTTTTCATACCCATACTGTATATTTAAAACAATAACAACAACATCCTTCTATCCTCCATTGCAAAAATTTCATAGTAACAGCTAGTAAGGCAAAAAATCTTGTATCAATGTATCTCATTCTCTTTGTTGACCCACATAAGGTCCTTAAGCAATGAACCTCCTACCATACGGCCTATCTGAATTACGCTCTGCTTTTCCTCCATTCAATCCTTCCAGCCAATACTCTCCCCTCCCCCTCCTCCCGCCACTCAAACCACTCGCTTTCTCTCTGTTGAACCTGCCAGGGTCTCTTTAGTCGCATTGGCTTTTGCTAATTGATATTCCTGAATCTTTTGCTGATTCCCAGATGCTTTTCTCTCTGGAACTGAATCCCTGTGGGCAAAGTTCTGCTGGGACAGATGCTTTGAGCCTTCTCTTCTTTTACTTGCTATCTACTTTTCATTCTTAACTTAACTTTTTAAATCTTATTTAACTTTTTAGGCTGTTTCTTCCTTCTCTTTTTTGTAGCCATCCTCCAAATGAAATTTTTGCTCTTTTCCTTGTTCCTGTATGCATGTGGGTATATGTCTTGCTTTGCACCCCCACTTCCCAACTTTTTATATTTTTCCTGGTTCTTTTAAATACCCTTCTTGAATTTTAAATCTTTGAGATAGACCACATACCTTCTATAGGTCCCTAGTTCTAGTTTCTTTAGTAAATCCAACTTGTATACCAGTAATCACTTTATTGCTCCCCTTAACTGCTATATCAATTTCCTAGCCAATAACCCTGCTTTGCCTGGGTTTTTATGCCTTGAGCAGGGAATGCTGCAGCCTACAATTCCCAGCGTTCTTTGCCCAATTTGCATGCTTTGCCTCTACTGGCTGGATTGGCCATTGCTGCCTCGTCAGCTGCAGAGGCCTGTGCACATGCACAGTACAGTGTTGGTGGGGTGTGTGGAGTTCAGTCTTTTTGGGGGACAAAGAAGGCCCAACGTCATTCCTGATCCCCACCCCCTGGTGCTTGTCTCCGGAGTGCAAAGTATGTGTCTGGCAAGTTTGGGCCAGATTGGTGCAGGCATGGAAGAGCCTATTAGGGAGAAACATAAACACCCACAGTCTGTTTTATAGATATAGATTTTAACATCACTGTGGTCCTACTTTCTCCACTTCTGATTACTTCTTCTTCTGAGACACTGCAACAACATTAGCCATTTTGTTTATAATCTCATCATCGCTGCATCTGTCTGGGTTGCATATACCTTTTTTCCAGGAAGAACTTTGGTTTCTCTGCCAGTGCAAATGAAAGTAGCAGCTGTTCCAGCAGCCTGCTCATTATTTTGTATCTTTTGAAATATCATGGGCCATTTTCTATATTGTACAATAACCTGAATCTCATCACAATCCAGCACATTATGGCAAAAGGAGAACTGAAATGTCCATAAACAAAGAAACAAAATGGAGGAAGGGGAAAATGGAGGTGTCTTTAATTAAAATTCCTCAGAGTAACTTCTCTAATGGCGCAAGGGGAAAAAACTCTTGGGCATTTTATTAGAGGACAAGTAACTTGGGATTTTCTTTTATATTTGCAGAAAATGAAGGCTTTTAATGTACTGACTAATTAATTAAAAATGTCCAAAATGAAGAAAAGTTGGAGAGGGGACACTCCTTGTAGACAACAGACCTCCAGATCTATAGATCCTGAGTTAATGGTTATGTCTGTTAAATGTCTTTTACCCACTGTGGGGTTCACCTAAACCATGACATTCCCTCACTTGTAGAGGATCCTTCGCAAGGTCTTTCTCAAACTGTTTACTAGGGCTATTATAGAAAGCATTGGGAATGGCATTGAAGGACAGGAGGAAGAATCACTAAGAAGGCAATGATTAAACAAGCATGACTTGATCCCATTCTAAGAATCTAATTTAATTCACATGAATAAAGTGAAGAACGAAGAAGCACATTCAGTCATGCAAGATTCTGTTAGTATAGCTTTACAATAAAAGTAGTTCTAGACCTACATGGCATTGGTATTTTGGTTTGGTCTATCTACTAGGGTTGGGATTTATTTCCCCCTGGTTTTTTTTTCCTTGGGCCTATTCAACATAGTAGTAGTCCAAAGGGAACAGGAGAGTCATTGCAGAAATTGGATTTCCTGCTACTGTAGAGTAAAAATTTGTGAGCTAATGCAGGTTTATGTAGAGTTTCTGAACTTTTGCTACTGTTTCTTTCTATGTTCACCCCCTTCCTTTTTTTCTGTTGCTATAGTTTTTTTTTCCTTTTAGCAGTTTTTCTATTGGCAGCAGAATACTATACTATACTAGAGAAATTTAAGTCTTCTTGAAAATATATTTATTATTGTTTTTCAATCAGACATTTTCTTCCAAAGGAGCTTATTTCCAAGATTCATTGCTTTCAATGGCAGCCTTTTTAAATCCAACGTATTGCCTGTATGCTAGATGAGATTATTGTTCTGCTTTGGCAACAGGAATTTATTAAATATATTATGTGCATTGTAAATGTTAATTTATGACAGAGACAAAAAAAGTTTTAATACAAGTCACATAGAACCAGAAATGTGGCACATTTGCACGTTCTTGACTTGGGAGCTGTGGAATGTTATTTTCATATAACACAGCATATATATTTAGTAATTTTTTCAGATCTGCAGTCTTTGGAACACACATTAGTAATGGTAATCTTATTTCAGTCATAAATATTGAATAGGCATAAATTGGTATACCCTCTGGCAGAATAATATTGACACTACATTTGATAAGATTCTGTGATACATTAAATTGTTTTTAATTTCAGACAGTTTTCTTTAAAAATATATAAGGGAAGAAGGATTTAAAAATTGAGAAAGTATAAAAATGGATTTTAAAACATTTATTGTAAGGTAGCCATTTTATAAATATAACTTAAGCTGTCTATCATGATTAACAGAATAGATACAATTCTCATATCAGAAATAGAATATCAAAAATAGAAGGGCCAACTTACCAATGGACTTCATAGATATTTATGGAATAAGGTATAAACAACAAAAAGAAAAAAAGAATATGATGACGTATAAGGCAAAATTTGATATAGAATCTTTTAAAAACAACAGTTTTACCATTAGCTTCATTATCAAATGCTATAGTAGAAGAACATTTAATCAAAGATTTAATAGGAGGTAGCTAGTAGAACCTCAACTATGTGTTTGCATTGGTTCCTTTATTCACTTTGTTATTAACATAATGTTTTAATTTTGCTACCCAGCGTTTTAACCTTTTGATGTTTTAATAGTTTTATATCTTTATTTATAGCATTGTAAGCCACCCAGATTTGCTTGATAGCGAGATGGGCAGCATATAAATTTAATAAGTACATAAATAGCAATAGCACTGTATTTATATACTGCTTATCAGGGCTTGCAATTCTCTCTAAGTGGTTTACAATATCAGCATATTGTCCCCAACAATCTGGGTTCTCATTTTACCCACTCGGAAGGATGGAAGGCTGAGTCAACCTTGGAGCTGGTGGGTTTCGATCAGCCAAACTGCTAATCTGCAGTACTGTGTTCTTAACTACTGAGCCACTGCAGCTCCTTAAATAAATAAATGTAATAAATATATGTAATAAATAAATGTAATAAATAAATGAATATAAATGTAATATAAATGTAATAAATAAATGAATATTTTAATAAATAACTAAATTACATATGCTATCTGAGTATTCATATGGTATATCCTGATGCAGGAAACAGACTAAAAATACAACAAGAATTGCTCAAAGAAAGTAGGAATTTACCATGGTCAAGTTTTTTTAAAAAAATTGCTGGAAAAACAAGAAGTAATCTCAAGAAAGAAGGAAACAATTTAGTTCTTAAATTCCAGATTAATTAATTCCTTGTCCCCTTCTTATGAAGAACTATTCAAAATAGATATCACAAATTCAGGAACAGTTTTTAAACTCAGTTAGCTTGAAACTAAACTAAAATACAGTGTATTCAAGGTTACATTGTTAAAATGGGTGCATGTGGTCATTCGTTTATATTTGTTAACAACCAGAATTCCTGGGAGTTCTAACAATTAACATCTAATTTAAAATTGGACTGTCTCTCCTCTGAAAATTGTGTCTATTTTTCATTGCAATCGTAACTGGAAGGCACAGGACTAGGCCAAATTCAAATGGGCCTCTATCCCATAGGCAATGGCCCAAAATGCTCCCAAGCCACAGCAGCCAGCCAGAAGGACCTCAGTCAAGACTTCTTGCATACATCAAAACTTCTGTCCTTTGTCAGAACCAAGCTCTGCTCTGCTCTTTTTCTGTTTTAAGTTGCTTTCATTGTGTGTGCAATAATACATACACATCTTCTCAAGGCTGGAGTTTGAAAAATGTAAGGTCCTTCCCAGTGGTGGGTTTCAACCGGTGTAACAACCAGTTTGGTCGGTTTTTGTAAAAAAGAAAAAAAATTGGCCCTCCCACGTGGCCAGAGGCTATAGCTACCTTCATTCACTCTGTTTTCAGCACAGCTGATCGACGCAGCAGCCTGCCTCAGCAGCTAGGGGCTGCTGCAGGAAGTGTGTTTCTTTAGAAAACAAAATTCCTGCAGCAGCCCCTAGGGGGCAAAAACAGCTGAGGCATGCTGCCATGCTGATCAGCTGTGCTGAAAACAGAGTGAATAAAGGTAGCTATAGCGTCCAGGCAGGTAGGAGGGCTCTTTTTCCCCAAAAAAACTGACTGAACTGGTTCACTAGAACCAGCCCGACCTTAACAACTGGTTCGGGCGAACCAGTCCAAATCAGTAGAAACCCACCCCTGGGACTCCTTCCCTTCTCAAAAATCTATTCTGTTATCCATCCTACCACAGTGTGTAGAATTAATTTACTTTCCCATCCCAAGGTCACATTTTTATTGAAAA
>JANHJO010002860.1:10024-26488 GCA_032468235.1 Pseudoxyrhopus heterurus
TATAAGCTGAGGGTGGTTTTTTCAGCCCTTTTTGAGGGCTGAAAAACTCGGCTTATACTCGAGTATATACGGTAGTTTTCTTCTCAATAAATAAAATAAGTCAATGATCTTGGCTCATTTTTGGATTTAATGAAAAGGGCTTAGAAATGATCTTTCTTTTAAAATTCTTCCACTACTTCTTTCTATGGAATATCCATTAAGGACAGAAAGACAAAATTTCTCTACAATGTACTTTGAAATAAGTTCTAAGACACAGAAATACCTTAATATGTTCATTAATTTTTGCAACCAAAGTAAAATAATACTAGGATATACTGGAATATGGTTCTGAGACGAAAAACATGGTGAGGAATTTTTAACAGTCAGGAATATGACAATTTTTATCTTGGCAATTTGCAGGGCTCAAACTCCACAACCCCGTGATAATACTACAGCAAGCCTCTGCTTGGGACTGGTCCCAGCTGCCACCCCACCTGGACCAGTCCAACCAGTTTGGCTGCACTGCAGGTGAAAGCCACCCCAAGAGCTAGAGATGGTCGCTCCTGGCACTGATGGTGAAGTTCAATGGAAATGCAAGGTAATTAGGATTCTTTCTCAATCAAGTGTGGGACTTTATAGAAGGATATGAGATGATCTCCCCCCACTGAGTGGATGAGGCGGCTGACTGGACAGTTACCCTGCACAATGAGCATGCTGATGAATTGCATGATTTCAATACTTTCTTGCTCAGACTGAGACAGGGATTCGAGGACCACTAGCAGACAAACAAGAATCCAATCCATCAAGCAGGGCAAGCAGCCTGTTACTGCTTACATCCATGAGTTCTGCAGCTTGGCCAGCAAGCTAGTGGACTGGCCATAGGAGATGCTCATTGACTACTTCCAAAGTGGGCTAAACAGAGATGTGCTGTACACCTGCCTATCTAGAGGTTCTCCAAGAACCCTCCAAGAGTGGTACATCCTGGTGCGAGGAGTGGAGATTGACCTAGCCCTGTTTCACAACCCCCCAGAGAGGAAGCCAAGATACCCTAAGATGCCAGAAAGAAGGGAGGCCCCACAGCTGAGCTGACAGGGGGTGATCCCCAGGCAATGCTCAACCAGGTATTTTGAGTGCAAGAGAAAAGGCCGCTGGGCAAACAACTGGGCCACACCATGACCAGCATGTGGAACTCCAGATGCCCCATCCAAGAGGCCAGACCCAGGTCCATGTCATATTAAGGGACCAAAGTCATAGAGTTCTCTCCACTGTCCAATGAAGAGGAGGGAACTTTGACTAACATCCAAATGCCAACTGGTGAAAGTGAAAGCAATGGTGACAATGACCCACTGGTAAGTGGACCTCTTAAACCAATCATGGTGAAAATAGATGGTGGCTTCCTTGGGATAGATGCTAGTGCTAACTGGCCTGGTAGATTCTGGCTGCACCTGTTGCCTAGTGAGTCCCAACCTGGTAGAAAGGTTCAGAGTTCCACCTCCATGAATTAAACATACCAGTTAGATGGCTCAATAGTGCAGGGTGCTGCCTGTTTCATGACTGAACCACTAGAGATGAAAATAGGTTCTTATTCAGAGACTATTAGCATCATTGTAGCCCCTAGCATGGATTGGCCCATGATCCTAAGGTTTGCCTGGGCTGGAAAGGTGGAGCCCATAAATTGGGCACCCAATGAAGAAAGCCTCAGTGGAAGAGGAATTGTACAAGTTCACCCCTCTCACTGAGAAAGCAAAAGTAGTCGGTACTCTGCCAAACTGCGAAAGAGGTGAGGCAATCTCTCTAATACCTAAAGAGTTCTGGAACCTGAAAGAAGCTTTCCGTGAGCAGGAGTTGGATACACTTTCCCCTCATCGCCCCACAGACTGTGCTATTGAGGTTCTATTTGGGGCCAAATTACCGAAACCCAAGTTGTATTCAGTGATGCCCAGGGACTTGGAGGAACAAAACCAGAGTTTTCATAGACAAAAATTTAGCCAGGGGTTTCGTCCAACCTGCAAAGTCCCACATGGTAGCCACTGTCCTGTTCAGAAAGATGGGTCCCTGCACCTCTGTGTCGATTACCATGGTCTGAAAGCCATCTGTGTGGAGAAGTCTATCACCTTCCCTTACTGAAGGAGCCACCTAACAAAGGGAAAATATTTCACTGAACTAGATTTACAAGAGGCGTATTAAGGATTACAGATTAAAAAGGGAGACAAGTAGCAAACTGCTTTCAATTGCCTGCTGGGATGCTTTCAATTCAGAGTCCTTCCATTTGGATGAGAAGGGGCACTGGGTGTGTTTATGCAGTTAATCAACGAAGTGTTACACAAGCAGCTATTTAAAGGGGTCCTGGTGTATCTAGATGATACCCTAATCTACACCGAGACATGGGACATGCCATGAAGGCAATTACAAAGTTTCCTGGGTTTTGCAAGCTTCTACAGGCAATTCATCCCTGCTTTTGCTCAGATTGCCCTCCCATTAACAAACTTGCTGGGAAAAATGGAAACCCAAAGCAGGGCAACCTATCAAGTGGACATGGAGTGCCAGGCAGCATTTGAAAACCTCAAAAGCCTGTTTGCCACCCAACCCATCCTCAAACACCCTAATGCCAACATTTTTTCACTCAGGCCAATGCCAGCGATGTTGTCATTGGAATGGTCCTTCTCCAAAAGGATCAACAGGGCTGTCTGCAACCCTGCACCATGTATTCCAAAAAAAATCTGTCCAATGCTGAGCACAGGTGGACAATGTGGGAGAAGGAGGCCTACACTGTGTGATGGGTCCTATGTACCTGAAGACATTTCCTGGAGGGCAGTAAAACCCCATTTGAGGTGTGAACAGACCACAGAAACCTAAAAGCATGCAAAAAACTCTGAAGGCCAAACAAGCCCAATGGGTGCACTATTTCAATCAGTTCCACTTCACATTGAAGTATTTGCCCGCAGGGAAGAACTTCCTAGCTGATGCCCCCTCCCGCTTGCCTAATAACAGCACTAAAGAAGAAATGATGAGCCTGCTCATCCCCTGGCACCAGATGGTAACTCCCACTATCACCAGAAGCCAAAAGAAAGCAAGTACGGTCCTGCCTGACAATTTGAACCAAGCTCTAAAGGAGGCTTTGGGAGAAGACGTATGGTTTGTGGAGCACAAGGAGGACGTCACCCTATGAGACGGTCTTGCTTGGTTCAGTGGGAAACTCTATGTGCCCAAAAGCCAGAGACCCCTGATCCTGCAGAGGTGCCATGACTCCAAATCCGGAGGCCATTATAGGTTTGTCAAAATCCTGCACCTAGTCAGACACCAATTCTGGTGGCCAAGCCTGAAGAAGGATGTGAACAATATATGGCCAGTTGCCCCACCTGTGCCTCAGCTAAAAGCCCCCTGGGAAGATGCCAGGACTGCTGCAACCCATGGCTAGCCCCATGGCCTGCTGGATAGAAATCTCCATTGTTGAACTGCTGGAGAGTTCAGGGAACACTGATCTGGGATGTCAACAATCTGTTTTCTAAACTGGTATATTTTGTGGCTTGCCCCAAGATCCCTTCAGAAAGAACCCTAGCCAAACTGTTTGTCCAACATGTGTACCCACCTCCACAGGGTCCCTGAAAGATCATATCTGATTGGGGGCTTCAGTTCACTTCCCAATTCTGGAAAGAATTTCTCAAGTTATTGGGTCTCAGTTCCTTGCATCACTCTCAGACCAATGGAGCCTGTGAAAAAGCTAATGGCATCCTTGAACAGTACCTCAGATGCTACATCAATTATCAGCAGAACAACTGGCAAGACCTCCTCCCACTCGCTGAACTGCCATATAATAACTCTGTGCACACCAGCATTGGTTTAGCATCTTTCCACATAGTCACTGGCCAAAATTTCATCACTACGCCTGAATTGCCATAACAAATATCTCGGAACATCTCCTTAGCAATTACAAATTACATGGCCAGTGGCATGAAAAGCACTGGATGATGCTAGAGAGACTTACAAGAAATATGCTGATAAGAGCATCACAAAAACCATTCAGCGTGGGTGGTGAAATTTACCTGTCAATTAAGTATCTCCAATCCAGGCAACCCTCAAATAAGTTGGGACCCAAATATACAGTATAGGCCCCTTTCCCATTAAAAGAATTATCAACCCTGTCATGGTTGAGCTACAGTTGCCAAAAGAACTTACAAGGGTGAACCATATTCCATAGATGCATTCTATTTCGCCCTTCTTACAGAGTTCATCAAATTCTTGATTTAGGGACTTAATATTTTTTTCCTGGGTTCTCTTGACTTTATTGTGGTCAACTATAAGCCTCTTGTCTTCTTCGGTCATCAAGCCAGCATCTATGAAGCAGGAGTGGTATTGGCAGCAGTGGCATGTAGACCACCACTGTATCTTATGCTCTGCATAGTGACATTTGCTGTTTTTAATTTATTGTATTCTGTCTTTTTTTTAAGTAGAGGGCATGTGTTTGGTCTAAGGGCTCTTCATAACTTCTATCACATTACTCTTCATCTTCATCATCAGTCATCTGTCCTTCATTTTCATCATAAGAGATAATTACTGGTACTTTATTTGTCAATATCAAAATGTCTGGAATACTTCTCTGCTTATATTTAGCCAACCTTTGTCTCTCATCTTCTTGCCACTTTTGCCTTTTTACTTAGTCATTTCTGCTTGGGCATATCTGGCAAACCAATCTGATGTGATCCAAAAGAACCAATCTTGTCTCTCTGACCTTTAACAAAAGCAAGTTCCTTCAATGATATCTTCATCTTAGGGCAGGTACAGTTAATGTGAGCTTCTTTTTTGCAGCATGCAGGGCAGCTGAATTCGGCACACAGAACAATTTGATACTTGCAGTTGAGGACATCAAACAGTTTGTCAAGTTTTAGAATGAACATCTTTTTGACATCTAGCTTTCCTCTACCAAGAGATATGTTTTTGGCTTGATCCCAGCTTTCTTGGATCTTGTTCAAGATTGTCACTACTGAATTTACAACAGGGGTCACAAAAGAACTGTTTGTTCATTCCCACTTTTCAAGCACTTCTGGATATATGTCTCTTGCAAGACTGGCTGCTGCTCTACAATCATCACTACTTTGTTCTCTTAACAGTAGTTAAGCTTTTATTTCTTTTATTCTTTTTTATTCTTTTAATAAATGTATTTTATATTTAAATGGAATAGATTCATGTCTTTACTTATCACAGATACATGGCAAACGATCTTCATTTAAATTACCTCTCAACAAATGGTAGCAGAGGATGGTTAAGATGTCTGCTATTTGAAGTTTGGTGTTACAGTGTTCAGGAGTGATAAAACCTCTCTTTACAAGATTCCTCACATTTTTATAATGTATATGGATGTGTCGGGATTTGTACCCAAGGGCATTTGTTGAAGCGATCGCGATGGCTGCTTTGTTGTCCTTCATGATGGTGATAGGTTGTGGGGCTTGGCCCCAGATAGAAGTGATTTTCATGGCTGCATACTTGTACCGGCTAGTCCACAAGCTGGGCAAGGAAATGGGCCATGCCGATGCTCTCAGCCGACTGCCTCTACCGTGGACTGAGCTGGATCCGGCCCCAGCTTGTCGTATTCTGGTGATCCAGCACCCCTACATGCAGGGGATGTTGCAACTGAAACTACCATGGACAGAACGCTTAGCCGCATTCTCAACTGGGTGTTAAGGGGATGGCCAGAGTCCCAGCCAGGCCCTGAGTTCCAGCACTATGCTTCTCGAAAAATGAACTGTCGGCCCACAAAGGATGTGTGCTGTGGGGCAGCAGGGTCATCATTCCACCCAGTCTTTACTCCAGGGTGCTGGATTCCCTACACAAGGGGCACCAAGGAATTGTTCAGATGAAGGTTCTGTTATTATTATGTCCATTTGAGGCAATCTGGATCTTGGTGTTTGCCCCTGGCAATAAAATTGCTGAGAGAAATACTCTTTTGACATGTTTATTCAGAGTACAAAAATAATAAACTCTCTCTTTGCATTCCAGGTTAATCCCATTGTGGGATAGGGTATAGGAATAACAGAACACAAAGGAACAAAGAAGAACAAGGGAAGAACTGAATTTAGGAGGGGTTCTTATACCTCTCTGTATGCTCCACCTTTTCCTATACTGGGGTAGGTTCAGGTTACAGACCTCTGGTACTCTGTCTTTAACTTCCATATATGATAGTGGTCAGCACACACATACTGACAATCCCCTTCTGTGTGTTGATCACAAACATATGGAGGTACAACTTACATTGACAAGCAAAGTTTCTTGCACAAATACGCATGTTGGTTAGCTGGCAAGGGTTTGGTGAGAATGTCAGCAGTTTGCTCAGTAGTTATAATATGCTAAGCCACTATGAACCTTTGATCCACCAGATGTTTGACATTTTTGCATCTGATATCAATGTGTCTGGCTCTCCTGCCAACAGCTATGGCATCAGAGATCTGAACTGCTGCGGAATTGTCCTCGTACATGGGGATGGGATGAATTGGGTATTTCCACAGGGTGGTTATCAGGGAATCACTCCCTGCATCGGACATGCAAGCATATTCAGCTTCTGTGGTTGAGGTAGACACAATTTTTTGCTGGTTCACATGCCAATAAATGGGTGAACCATTAAGGTAGATTATGAATCCAGATGTGCTATGTCTGGAGTCAGTGTCTCCGGCCCAATCTGCATCAGTGAAACAAGTTAATTGGGCCTTATCAGATTCATCGGGTTCAATTTTCAAGACCATGTCATTTGTTCCAATCAGGTATCTGACAATGTGTTTGATTGCTTGCCAATGAAATTGTGTTGGTTTGTCTGAATGCCTTGACACCAAATTTACGCTCACAGCAATGTCTGGATGTGTCCATCATTGCATTTTGGGCCAACGTAATACAGTTTACCAATGCATTTTAGCTTTGATAAAATGTCTTCATCATGGAGTTTGATATCTACCTCAGGTGTAAGTATTGCTCCCCAATTATGCCCAAAAAGACAGTAGACACCATAATCATCACACAATTGTGAAACACTTAGCAAATTGGTTTGAATGTTAGGCACAAAAAGTACATTTTCAATAGTCCCAAAACCATTGACCAAAGTGGTCCCCTCCCCAGTAGCTCTTGCTTTGTCTCCTGTGGCAACTTGCACAAAGGATTCGGTGTGCTTCATGGATATGAATTGGGACTTTTGGGTTCTAATAGTATGACCAGCACCAGTGTCCACTGCCCAGAGCCCTTTTGCTTCAGGATCTGGGGAGGTGTTCAGGGTAAGGAAAGTTGGGTCTTGTCCTCTGCTTTTAGAGGATTTTCCCCTTCCTCTGGAGGAGTTGCTTCTCCCTCTGCTGTTGTGAAATTCAGCTCTGCCAGCACCTCTCCAGTGTGCCCTGCCTCTGGATTTGGAACGGGCACCTCTGGGGTAAGGGAGAGCAGGGGGGGGGGCAGAGAAGGAATGAGAGGAATTTGCATTTGTGCCTCTTGTAGGTTTGTGGCAGTTGTTCTTATAATGTCCTTTGCCACCACAGTTGAAACAAATGGGAACTGCATTGATTTGATCAAAGTGTTGTTGAGGCTTTGGAGGGCAATGGCGCTGTTGAGATTGATGCTGTGTTGAGATTTGTGCCTGTGATATGCCTTGTTATGGGGGTGATGGAAGGCAGCACCTGTTTGTCTATCAGCTTCCACAATCATTTTTGCAATCAAATAGTCAAGTGAGTTATTCTGTTGGTATTGTGCATCCATTGATGCTCTAAAATGTCCTCATTCTTCTGGATCAAGGGAGGTCAATAATGCAGTTCTGAATAAATGGTCCACCATTCTGATCTCCCCTTGTGCCATAATTTCTCTCATTCGTGTCATTTCTGTGATGTGGGCAAGCATGTTTTCTCCAGGTGTGTACTTGTATAAGAAAAGATCCCTGGAAATTCTGCTAATGGCACCTGAGCTGTCCTTTAGACAGAGGTTTTGGATTTTAAGCCACATCTTATTTACATTCCCCTCATGATCCACAGAGGGGTGCAATGCTGGGGCAATTGAACCCAGTAGCATTGTATGAGCTCTATTGTGGATCAGTTGTATGGGATAAGTCCATGGATAAGGAGGTGGGTGTGAAATCATCCATATTGTGTTATCAGCAAGCATTGCCATCTGTATTTGCTTGGACCAAGAGAGAAAGTTGGAAGCATCAGCTTTCAATGTTTTAAAATTATCTGGTAAAATGGAACATTGTTCTGAAATTGATTTGTAGTCTCAGCCTGGTAAAGAGCAGATTTAATCATGCTAGCAGGAACCTTCACTGTAATTCCTTTAACGTTCCTTTGAGGCAAAAGCAGGTTTTCTTCCACTGACAGCAAGCTTTCTCTGTTATTACTTTCAGAATCCAGGCTGCTTGTATGCAAATTGGCTTGTAGGTTGCCATAGGAACTGGTTGAGCTGTTCTGCACATGTGCCGGCCACTGAACCTTAACTGCTAACCCTGCCAAAGTGAAACTAACCTTTAGATGACCCTCACTGTTAGCTACAACTGTTTTGGAGGGAAACTTTTAACATTCATATTTGGGTGGGTATTTCAAGCATTATGATTGGCTAAGACCCTGTGGGCCCAGAGTATAAATTACAGGCATTTGCCTGTTGTTCCTCAGGTCCAGTTTTGAGTCAATAAATACTGTTGTAGCTATGCTGGTCTGGTTCTTGCCTACTGAAGCCCACTACACAATACAGTTTATATGTATACTTTTGGTGTTTCTTGCCTAAGTGTAAGACTACTTTTCTCTATCTTGAATTTCATTCAACAAGTAGGCAGTTGCATTTTCCACCAAATATAACTTCTGAGCATGCTTCAAAGATAGCCTCCAGTGAGTGCATCACAAAAATCTATGTGAAAGATGACAAAGCTTTGTGATAAAATGATGCATATTACTAAATAGATCATTTGACTATCCAATGTCTAAGGTACTATCTGGACTGTTAAGGGTAAACTAAGAAACTGAAAGCTTTTATGAGAATCTTCTTTAATCAATTCATCCATCATGAGTATGATTCTTCCTGGATCTGCACTTTATAATAAATTGGGATGAAATCTCAACAAGGACCCTCTATCACTGGCCTTGAATCTTCCTCCATTCCTTCATAGTATGAGAAATAACTTTCAGAAGCTTTAACCTTATTTTCAAAATACAAAAATGAATATCCAACTCTGACATTCAAGTTGATGTGCTCTATGTAAATTGGGAGCATAATTACTAGAATTATCAGCCATGTGAACATGCTGATTGAGGATTTAAATAAAAATACTCCCAAAATTTCAAGAGACATTTTAGGACAAAATCTATCCTAAACTTAATGGTAAAAAATCCAGATGCCTAATATTAATATTTAAAAACTGAACCTGTTATCTAAGATTTGGATTCCTGATATTCTCTGTTAACTGAAAAGCTAGGATATACCACCATTTCATTAAAGAATTAAATACATCATGTCTATTCTTGAACTTCTTTTTCATGCTAGAATTCATTCTGGAACTGAATCGTTTAGTTACAAAGAGAACTAGCATTATTATTATTTTTAAAAAATGTATGTGCATTTATATATCATATTTTCTCAGGTCAAAATGGTGAACTTGGGGACATCTCCTAATTTTATCCCACAACAAAAGTTTGTGAGATGTTTTTGGATTAAGAGAGAACAACTGATCGGAAGTTATTTAATGTGTTCTGTGGAATAGTATTTCCATAATCCAAATTCCAGCTCTCAAAAATCAGTTATTCTATTATATCTTTATAGTTCTGGTATTTTTCAAAAATATTTTTCATTTCTCAAAAATTAACAGTACTCACAAAATCTCTCAGGAGTTTCCAGATTTAACTTCCCAAATTCATTTCAGAAGTTATTTCATCTGCCTATTGTGTGACATACTCAGTTAACCTATTGGTGCTTATTTTCACTAATTGGTCCTACCTTAATTATTATT
Organism: Pseudoxyrhopus heterurus; assembly: GCA_032468235.1. NCBI lineage: Eukaryota > Metazoa > Chordata > Lepidosauria > Squamata > Pseudoxyrhopus > Pseudoxyrhopus heterurus. The sequence continues at coordinate 19,956 of JANHJO010002860.1, forward strand.
TAAGTATCTGTATAGCTACTTCTAATCATTATTACATTTTAAAATTCCACAGATACAGCTGTATGAACTCTAACTTTGTGAGCATCCTAAAGTTTCAAGACTGATTCATCTATTTCAAGTAAGTAAAGACTTCTATCAAAAATAATGCTCAGAGCAGCTTTGGAATAGAATGGCATAGAAATGTCAGTAATAAATTCTCTTGCCTGCTGCTCCCTAAGGGTTACATATATCTTTCATATCTCTTATCATAGCTAATGCTTCTCACATTTCTTTAGAACTAGTGAAAAATCACATTATTCTTCCTAGTTTAATTGAATGGCATGACTGTCTCATGACCTGTAATCTGTTGAAAAATAGTGATTATTGGAGAATTCCCCCTATCTTGTTACTATGACCTCCATGTGGTCATTTTTCTCCACAGTTCTGGTATATTGTCACTGTGTGTTATCTTACAATCTTAAATTATTCCATCTTTTTGCCAATTATTCTATATTTTTTCTCTTCTGCTTCCTAGATATTTTATTTATTTATTTCCCTTGACCTCAGACCTGTAGATATAAATGACAAGCTCTCCAAATAAATGTTTTATTAAAGGAATTATTTCCTTGAGTTTTTCTTGAACAACCATTCCTTCCTAAAACTCCTGTTTCCCCTTAATCCTAACAGCCAAAATAGGTCCCCTACTTGAAGTTTTTACTTCTCTTAGAAGTGCTGTCCCATAGAGCCTGTTTATATTCTTCCCTTGCCTCTTCCCACAACTTTTCATACTACTGAAATGCAATTCCTCTCAAAAGTGAAAGTGGGCATAGTAGAGAGTGAGGGAAAGCTAAATCCAAAAATGCAACCAAATTCCTGGAAGCTTGGGATTCAAATACATCAGTCATCAGCAGAGAAGTTTGGCCACCATGAATAAACTTCTGTATTCAAAAGAAACAATAAAAAGCTAAGAAGAAAATAAGATCATTACACATCCTCTTCAGCAGCCAATACCCAGATAAGCAGGGATTAACAACAGAAAAACAATAAGAAGAAAACAATATCCTGATCAAAGAGAAGACCACATCCCTACCAACACTGGCAGAGAAAACTAATCTATGTAAACAATTCCCATATTCAGTAACACTGATGATGTAATCTAGTTGGATAGATTGAAACATCTGCAAACAAACAGCCAAATTCAGGGAATACCAAGGAAACCCACAGTTCAAGCTGAACTACTTATATTTTCTTCTGTTGAAATCAATATCATACTGTAATTTACAAACCATGACTTATGCACTATTAATATCAATAGAGATACGATGAGAATCACCACCCAGAGAGGCAACTTCCAACATCATTATCATCTCATAATACATAATTTGAATTATTTCACATGAAATTCAGAGGGCAATTAAAATCAAAAATGGCTATTTGGCAGTGTCACCCTGAAAAAAGATTATTTATAGATGAGAATAAGCATACATTTGAAATTACCCAGGATAAAGTATCTATAGAAATAAATGAAAGGGAACAGCTTTGGATGACGATGGCATAAAATTAGAGAGATGAAAATAGTGACACTTTTCTTCTAGTTAGTGGCACATAACCAAGCATACTCAGTTACTTTATGGTTGTGGAGTTGTTTGGCCATCCAACCTGAGTGGAGGAAAATATTGTACTGGTTATACAGCTTTTGTGCAAAAAAAAATGTGGTTGCATGTGTAAATATTGAAGAACTGAAACTGGATATCTCAACTTCATTATTGAGCAAAGCAGTGGGACAAATACAATTTTTTTGCTGAAAGACACTATATCAAGACTTTCTTCCTGCACTGCTGCTGCTTTCAGTTTGGATCCTGAAAATGGAAACCTGACTGTTGCTTGAAATAAAGCTGGCAAGATCTCCCTAAAGCCATTGGATGAACACTAATAAAAAGGTGAAAACTCCTTGCTGTCAAAGCTCAACTCCAAATGACTATGTGGACCTTGCTGGAACAAGACCCAAGGTTAGCTGATTGCTTCCATCACCTGTGCTGACAAAGAAATATTCTTCCCAAGATGAAAGTGGAAGGATGGTTTGTAAAGTAGACTTTGATACAAAACAGTATCAAGCTCATGTTAAGGACACAGTGAAAGATAATGATATGGTGATTTGCACCATACAAAATCTACCTCCCCCAAAGATTATACACCACTTCATAATCAGCTCTAGACTTGAGATCCCAGAACAATATCTCTATTTGGCAGCTGACCAGATTTATTCCTAGCTGCCGTGTAACTCAAATCTCAGTAAATATTTCTTTTTGCAGTGATAAAGCTCTACAGAACAGTTTATTGAAGGAGACTTTTTCCTTATTCTTTGTCAGTTTCCTGAAATTCAGACACCCTTTTGCTTGTTTCATGAAAAATATAGATTTGATTTAGCAGGGCTAAAAGGATAGAGATGAAAATGCAACATTTTCCCTTTAAAACAGTTGGAAACACATAGCCAAGAATATTGACTCTACTGAAAAGACTGTGGAGGTTACAGAAAAGTTTGGCCATCATGGATAAGATTTGTTCTGTTTCCTCTTCAGGGAAGAAGTATTTGCACAGCACCAGCCTCCTTATCCTTTAATCATATATTTCCCACTTTTATACAGAGTGATTATTCCAGACATAAGTAGGTATAAATATATAATATTATGCAAGTAGACAGGTATTTTTAACCACATTTTAATTGGAGGAGCAACTGGGCAGTATGTACTGATTACTTCTTGGCATTGATTTATATTAAATCAGGGGAATTTGGAACAAAGTGGACATTTGAACATTGGTTCAGTAGATGTATAAAAGTTTATCAACCTCAGTTACATAACTTATTTACTTGTTCAATAAGCAAGAAAGTGTATCTCTCTGTGTACATATATCTAAAGGCAAAAATTATATAAACTACTTATTAAGATGTTTCACATAATAGAGGCAGGGTGGACAGGGTATTCTATCAGCAAGGGTATTCTAATATGATAGGCAAAATATTCTAACTCTGAAGTTTAGAAGAAAAAGAGCAAAATGGAGGGATTAGCTCAATAGCTTTACCAAAATGGACCAGAACTTATTACTGGATGGCCTGAGAAAGAGTAGCCAATTCCCAGGTAGGGTCACCAAAATAGTGTATCTTGAGGGAGTTAACCAGTCAAAATTCCAAGCACGCACTAAGTTCTGGTCCAACCAAGAATGAGAAGGGAGGACCATAAGAGATTGGAAAATGCTACAAAAGTAATCCAAAAAATTAAAGCCCGCCAAATAACTGACCAGGCTCTCATTATTCTCAGCATAGATATATGACTCTATGTAATCTTCTATTCTCTAATTTGACTGGTCATCTAACTAGCTAATTGTGTAAAGATCCCAAGTGTGAAACATTTATTTCTAATTAGAAGCTTTGCTTAATTCTTTGCAAGGCCTTTTCTTGCCAGCTCATTTAATTTATTGAATAAACAGCACTGGCATCTATTTCAAATAGCTGTGTTTTTTTCTCTCTACTGCAGATTACCAAAATCAAGAACATTTGCCTAGAGACTGGAAACATCTTTAAAGGTTTAAATTAGGTGTCAAAAAAGGAAGCTTTAGAGGGGATGGTTTCTCAAGATAAGACTCTCATTAGACCACATCTCTGAGAGCCAACTTCATGATATAAATACCAAGCTTCCTTGATTAACATCTTCAGTGAATTTTCTCCATATTGGAACAAGAAATTCCTGATCTTCTGGGAAAAATATTATTCCTGATAACTGGGTAATTAATGAGTAAAAATTCCAGAATCTGGGGATTTCTGGGGAAAGTTATAATTTCTAGCAGCTTTCCCAGTTTTTTGTAAATCGTTTATTTATGGACGTTGCATATCAATGTTGGCAAGACTCTGGTAAAAGGTTATCAAATATTCATTGTTCAATGTATAGGTAATTGATTCTATACATTTTTGCATCAAAGCAATATAGATGGGCAGACTAGTCCCAAATTATTAGAGTTCCATGAAAGAAATGAAGCCCCAGTGGCAAGGAGGAAGTTCCATTCAGCACATAAAATAAGGAAGTAAAAATGGTGAAAATATACACATGACCTTATAATGAATTCCAGTTCCTGCGGCATACAAATTAGGGTAAGAACTCAGCCTCCCTCTCCTACATTTTATCTTCAGTTTCAGCCAACAAGAATGATTAGAGGTGTTGACAAAAGCCCCTGTCTGAGAAACTGATGATATGATATCATACCATCTTTATAGATCTCAATGAGATTTCTAGTATGGGAGGAATATTTCATAGGATCACAGATTAGAAATTTGATTTATTTCCTTGCATTCCTATTGTTCAGTTGGAAGGACAGTCCTGTCTACTTTGCTGTGGTTTCAGCAGTTTATTCCAGTGTTATAAAATCAGCAACATGAAGATAATCTGCAAATCTATTTTAATGGCTTTGGAGGGATTGGACAGTCAAAATGGCGTAATGTAGAAACTCAAACTGAAACTATTAGTTTCAGCAACCATCTGTAATGGGACTTATCTGGCAAGGCTGATTCCATAAAGTGTTTCATATTTTTCTTTGGGGCTATGAGATCTGGGCTGCAAAGATCCAGAACATCACTAGATAGCAGCAAAGAGCAAGAGTTTTCTATATCTTTTTGCTGCCACCTAGCAATTCTTTAGAATTTTGCATCCATATACACAGAGTAAGAAATTAAGGAAGGGGAAAAATAGTTCTACGCATATTATAGAGAGAGAGACTTGTAAGAGTGCAAAGAAGATAATATTGTTTGAAATCACCTTTCTTTTTTTAAACAGCCTTAGAAAAAAGAAGATTCTCTTCAGTTCTTCCCAATGGGGAAAAGAGAGATAGAGAGAAAAAGGAATACCTAAATATGCAGAAGTACTTCACAAGCTGGGCCTTTCCAGGCAAAGAAACAGACAATTAATTTGTGTCAGAGTGCCACCCCACAGAGAGGCCAATCACAAATTGAAAAGAAAAAGAAATAGAAACAAGATCTGTCAAGCCCCATGAAACTGGCAAGAACAAAGAACATTGGTTTCAGGAAGGTATCCTCAGTGCTAGTCTGAGGTAAATTCAGAATCTTGAAAACTGCAAGAGTACCTTTGCCATCTCTTTATGGTGAGTTAATTAAAGCAGAGTTTCCTTCAAGTGCTTTTTCCCCACATCTCTCACATTAGGACTGAGTTGCCTCTCTGAGATAAACCTTTAAGAACGACATCTTCTGTTTTCCCACAGTCTCTCACAAAATCGCAGCGAGGGTGCTTCCAAACTGCTATCATTTCATTTCCCTGCTGGCAGAAACAGTTTGAAGGTAAAGCAGGGGTATTTTCATTTCTTCTGATTTGAAAAGCTGGAAGCAAGTGTTCCACTTCAAGGTTCTGCAGTAACAAAGAGCTTCTTTTCCTACAACTCCAAGTAAAAGGGGGGGAAAGTCTCCTGTTTTGCATAACTCCTCTCCTGTGAAAGGGGCTGTGTTATGGAAGGTAGAGGTGGGCTGGGGACTGCCAATGGTCAAGTTAGCATTTCCTTTGCAGGGCTTGAATGTCAAGAGTTGGGAAGAAAGAACACCTTCCAAAGTGAAAATGATCCACAACAATTCAAACCTAAATTAAAAAAAAAAAATATTTTTTTCAGCAGTTAGAAATATATCTGTTAGCTTAGTTTTCCAATACTGCCAGTTTCCCAGGAATGGCGAAGTCTAGAGCTGCTGTCAAATTGGCTCAGAATCTATTTATGGAAGTGCCATAAACAATAACAAAATTCTGTATAAATAGAATTCCTTTGTTCAGTGTAATTGCAGTAACAGAAATCATTCATCTTCTAAAATAGGGCAAATAAAATAATTACTATTGAAATACAAATAATATGTGACTGTCATGCGGCTTATTTTATATAACATTTATTGCAATAATAACATAATCTGAATAAACAGTGAATGATGTGCTTACAAAATGCTTGATGTGGGAAGAGTATTTAGGGCTCCATGATCTGTGTAAGAGTAGCTTCATAGTTTATAATATATTCATCTTTTCATGCATCCACACTTATGTTTTTTTTCCAATATTTCTTATAGCTCATGAATTAAGCAAATAAAGTCAATTTTTAATTCTCATCTCAATCACTGTTCTCAATCAAACATGAACAATTCAGTGAAGGGTGTCTTATAGCAAGTCAAAAAGGGATAAACAGTTTTTTTATTTATCAGCTTTTTATTTATCTCTGAATTATGGGGTGAATTTTTTTTCTGATATGGGTTTTGCTAATAAATGTATGAATTAATATTTAATTTTTAAAAGTTCTTTTTTATATTAATGATTATGTTTTTGATTTCCCCCCCTAAACTTTATTGAATATCAATTTTTCCCCTTTGTGGACATATTTAAATGGAAGGCTTGAAAGCCAGTTTGTTCTAGTAGTTAAAGCACCAGGCTACAAATCAGGAAACTGTAAGAAGTTCTAGTGACAGTTTAGGTATAAAAGCACCTTGATAAGTTTACTAAGCATAATTACAATCCTATGTATAA
>JANHJO010002860.1:110198-124901 GCA_032468235.1 Pseudoxyrhopus heterurus
TAACTCAATTTGGATCAGTGGATTTTTAAATTGAGAGATACTTAATTTATGAGTGGTAATCACCCCTGTGAGATAAGAATCCCCATATTTATTTATAAATACGTGTTATTGATAAATGAAGGCTGAATGGAATAAGGAATTCCATTCCTTATTCAGGCTGAATGGAATAAGGAATTGGAGTTCCCCTTTTTTGTCTAAGCAATATAAAATTGTCTTTTAACAGTGTGAAAAATTTCACTTCATCTTAGATTATGCTTCCTTCGTCAGAATAATATTTTTGTACTCATTGGATCCATTGTAAAACCTTGATGCACAAGAACATTAAGTTATTGAAGGTTCCATATCAGTGTATTCATCTATAAATGTCCCAGAAATAGAATGGCATCTAGTGGAGCAAATGAAATTTACCAGAACTGGCAATTTTAAACTTTTATCATTGCTATAACACATCTAAAACAAATAGATTTCTTAAACAGAATCTTGTAAGAGAAAAGCAATGTTTAGACTTGTGCTGGAATTACATTCTTCTGACTGTAGGACAAAGTCTTCTAAGCCTTCACAGATTTCATAAGAAACAAATCTATCATGACAATCAGACATTTTATTCCATTTTTTTTTGTATGCATATAAAGGCGATTACGTTGGCACAGTTTCCAGATCTCTCACCAACTTAGCCATGCCCTAGGATCACTCCAGATCAGCAATCAGTCAGCTGCTCAGCTAAATCTGCTACAAAAATTTTCCCTGCTCCGTCTTACAGCAATTATGGAAAAATACTCCATGTCAAACAAGCATGGTTGGACATGGTAAGTATGTTTTAATATTTTAAATGTTCTTTAGTTATAAAGCCTGAAAATACTCATTATAATTTTTTTTAAATAATTCATTAGTATAACATTTGGCATAGAAAATCAGCTTAGCCAAAGGAGGTTTGTAATGATTGGGTCAAAGTTCAGGAAGAAAATGTTGAAGAATGGTTATTTTACAACTGAATTCTTTTGAATTGACTTGAGGGTCATATTGGAAAGCATGTTTTGCACATATATACACATACATTCTTCTGCCAACCTAGCAGTTCGAAAGTACGTAACAATGCAAGTAGAAAAATAGGGACCACCTTTGGTGGGAAGGTAACAGCGTTCTGTGCACCTTTGGTGTTTAGTCATGCCGGCCACATGACCACGGAGATGTCTTCGGACAGCACTGGCTCTTCGGCTTTGAAACAGAGATGAGCACTGCCCCCTAGAGTATGTGCAAGGGAACCTTTACCTTTACCTTATTGACATCCTAGCTCAGTGCGTGGAGGCTGTGAGGGCTTGAATTAGAAAGTATAGGCTCCCCCTCATGAACCCTGGCAAGAGTCTTGGTGCCCTCTGGGTTCCCTTCTGTTTCAGGGACTGTACCATCTATGTTGGTGGATGAGATTGCACTGATCCAAACAAAACGAGTGCATAACCCGAGTATTCTAGACTAGTGACTAGAAGTGACTAGTGAGCCTTCTAGTGGGCAGCTCTTTAAGGGCAAAATTGCTGCCTGTGGGGGACTTTGACTCCATGGGGCTGAGTCAGTCCAGCTTTTACATTGTTTAACTGCCTGGGAAATTGTGTAATGATTGCAACCAGGATTGCAGTTACTGAGCGAAGCAGTCACATGAAGTCTCGCTTAACAAATGCTTCACTCAACAATCAAAAGTTCTGGTCTTAATTGTGGTCATGTTGAGAACTAGCTATACTTTACTGCAAAGTTAAGTATAGGTAGTTATCACATTAATAGTGTCTCACCTTCAATGCATACTTTAACACTTGCATTTATATACTCTAGGAGTAAAAAAAAAAAAGAATCCTACCTGTACTTATATTAAATCTGATATTAGGAGAAATTTATTTGTGTGTAAAAAAGGAGTTCTATAGGACTGATGTTATATGGGTCAGATAGGAAGTAGGAAATGCACTCAGTATTCCTTCACTGTTTGCCAAGCAGAAGTATAAGATATTGATTATGTAAGGAGTACAGCCAAGGAGATGTTATTGATTTTTTTCATCATCAGATTTTAACTTTTGTTTCTTTTAGAACATTGGCAATCCTTTATTTTTTTAAATAATTCATGATTTCATTATTGTATAAAGTCATCCACTTATATATTTGTTTTATCTGGACTGTGGGTAACATTAAGGGACTGTTTGCATATGTGCATGAGCCATGAAAATAAGTCAGTTAATGTAGATAGAATCCATATTATAAATGCAAGCCATGATGTTCACTAAAAAGATGTATGTCTTGAATTGATATTGGAGTCACAAAGAGCTATGAAATGTTGAATAGTAATCAAGTGATAAGTCTGAATCATCTTAGGAGCACAAAATTTTGTTTTTTATTCAGTCATTATAAAAATAATTTTGATCTATATCTTTTGGAGTCATATTAATTCTACAACAGAACATTGAGCAAGAGCATGAGCAGTCTGGAGAATTGCAACAAGCAAATATGTGCATAAGGTGCAAATGTTTAATAAAGTTCACTACTTTTGTGAAGATGAAAATCAGAACTGATTCCCATATAGAAAACATAAACCTTATTTATTTTATGTGACATGATATTTAAAGCCGAATAGATGGTACTGATAAAAGAACAAATGTGGAATCGTTGGTGCTTTTTGAACTTGGTTGTTTGCTTATAGATGTTTCATCATCCAATTGATTAATATCTTCAGTTCTAATAAGTATGGAATTTGCTCCCTGTTTATATACAGTAGCTTGCCTTGTTGGTAAGGAGTGTGGGTTTTTTTCCCTTGGTAGTTCCTTGATTAATCTATTGTTTTCTGCTTGATTGTTTGACTGGTGTTTATCTGGCTGTTGGCTGCTAGAGAGGATTTGTTCTGTTTTTTGGTTTCCTTCTTAGCTTTTTATCATCTCTTTTGAATGGTGTAAATAGGTTTGTTTCTGTATATCTGTTTGTTTATTTCTATATATGTAGACTAACCAAATCCAAAAACACTAGAATTCCTGGAAGCTTGGCATCTAGACTAGTAGTAGTCAGGCATCAGTAAACACATAAACCTGTTAAATCTTATTGTGTTATGCAGTAGATAATTTAACTTTGCTTGTATGTTGGAGGATTGAGAAAGTTAATATTTTCTGATTCCTTCTTTAGCCAACTTCTCTTTCCCCTTCCCCATTCCAGAAGCATTCATGGGAGATGGTCAGAAAGATGTCAGCCACAACTATTTGATGAAGATCTTTTCACTTGTATTACTTACGTTGCATTAAAAAGGAGTGAGGTTTGAATATGGCTTTGAAATTAAATATAAGAATACTTCTCATGTTTTGATTTTTTAGGAAAAAAATAATAGAATGGGATGAATTTGAAGATTGTAACTCATTTATACAGAGTGGAGCAAGATACCTTCAATTTGGATGTTTAGAAGGATCATTGAGAATAATGGTTCAGAAGTATATTTTTAAAATGTCTGTTATTATAGATAGATGATATGTAAGAGATATTACAAAGGAAACGAAACCTCTAGACAAGACTGAATTTATTTGAAAGTGGATTTTAAAATGACAGTCTACAAGAATGATATGGGAAAAGGTGATATGCTGGCTATACAAATGAAACTGGATGATATTGTAATAATCAAAGGGGATACATAAATAAAAAGCCAGAAGAGTGACTAGATTTACAAAAGAGGCTTGATAAAGTTTTGAAGGATTTTGTGAGACTGGACAAAGAAAAAAAAATGAAAATATATTAATTTCTAGGACATTATTTGAAAGGATTAAAAACCAAGATAGTTAAAAGTACAACAGAGGGACATAAAATTGGTTTATTTGATCTAGGTTAAAATGGATATGTAGCTGCAGTATCTCTGCTAACCCTTAATAGACTTTTGTTGACCAGAAATGAATGACAAGTTTTAAATTTTTGTTTATAGTTAAAGAGTTTGACATGTAGCAGGAAAAGAGATTCTTTATTGCTATTTAATAGAAGGTAATGTTATTAAAACTATTTATACTTGTGATGAAAGAAGAAAATTGTTCTTTTTATATTTCTTTTTCTTTTTTCTTTTACACAATTTTTATTTTTTTACTCTTTTACTTATAGTTTGTATTAGTTTTTTTATCTTTTCAATTTCAATTCTTAATAAAATTATTTTTAAAAAAGAACTACCATGTAGGTTGTACAAAGTTTTGAAAGGATGCTTCTGAAGCAGTTTTGACTGGCTTCATAGCAAGGAAACAAGTAAGGTACTGTAGCTTTAAAGCATTTAATAGTCTTTGTATGGATTTTTTGGTGCTTTGGTGTTAAAAATATTTCCTTAGGTGTAGGCCAGGAATGGAACTTTGGAGTTGCGCAAGAAGTACCACGAAGGTTGGAAAGAGTGGGTATGCACTAGAGATGTCATGTGGGTTTGAAAAGGGGTGCTTGGTGAGTGACATAGGTCAGGGAAAGCATGTGAATGGGTGTCACTGGTCAGGGGAGCATATGAGAAATGGCATAGGCCAAGAAAGGGGTTCCTTTTCCCCTTCCCTTCGCTTCCACTTTCCCTTCTCAGCAAACAGATAAGTGACTGCTGTTGGGGGGGGAATGAGGGAGGAATGAAGGAATTGCAAGACTAGCTGGGAAACTGTCATAGAATATTGAAAATGAAGATCATGTGATCACAGCAACAATGCAGCAGCAGCCAGTAGCCCTGAAACAGCCACAGCCTCCCCAAATTTCATTCCTGTAGGAATCATGAGTGCCAGATTTTGGACATATTCTGTAAGTTAGCCCATTTGAACTATCTTAGTTCAAAAATTGTTGCCCTAGGATGCTGTTTCACCTGGTTAAAGATCATGACAATGAAAGTTTAAATAAATATATAGATGGTAAATGATGACCAGGTTAGCTGTATTAAGGTCCATTTTTAGGGGACGCATATTCCAAAATTAAGGGGGAGAAGAACAATCACACCAAAGTAATGCCGGTGTGTTATTGTGTACATAAAATGAATTATTTAGGGTGAATGGCTTCTCTGTCCAGTGGCTACCTTGTTATATGTTCCATTAATGTACTATATTCCTCATTGTAGCTGAGATTTTTTTTAACCTTGATGTAAAATTGAAAGCTCAAGCATTGTTTTTAAAGAAAAAAATTGGTCAAGCTGTTGAAAAATTACAGTAAATATTACAGTAAATTACAGTAAAAATTTGAGTAAATACCTCCCCACACACACACATTAGAGAAAGTGTCACAGGTTGGAATGTTTAATTACCATGGTGCTGAAGCCACAGTAGGATCTGAAATTTTCTCTGAAAATTCATATTTTCAGAGAAATATACAAAATTCATATTTTTATATCTCTTTTGCACATCTCCAGTATGAGATGGGAAAGCAGTAGAAATTTTGAGTTAACTAGTTTTATTCCCTTTTACAGTAAGTCAAAATCCAGTAGCAGCTAGCATAAACTTTATCTTTGGAAATTTCTTTGCCATTGCAATTTTTTGGAGGTTGAACTGACCCATGTCTCCTGCTATTCTTTAAATCAGTAATCATTCCAGTAGTTAATAGATGTTCATTATTCCTTCCTGTGCCAGGAAACATTTTAAATATTGTATCTTATTTAATAATGAAAACAACAGTTATCATGAAGTTTCAGCATGCAATTTTAAGAGCTCATGAATATGGACAAATTCTAAGAAATGTTAACTTTAGTGATAAATCATTATTTAATGTGATGGAAATCTATAGGTGATATTGTAATTTCCTGTTCTAAATTGTCAACTTTACAGTTGTTAAGTGATTAATATTTCTTTAGCACACGCGTATATTCTACAGTACTTTGAAAATCTACTGGTAGAATTTTGTAGCATTATTTTACTGATCTGCAAAGAGTCAGTTAATGATAAAAGTGAATCTTCCACTATTTTGCAAAAATAGAGTTTAGCTAATTTTAAAAAGGTCTTCATATTATCAGTAATTCCTTTGAGATGTCATTTGTTAAAAGGCAAAGTTATGGCAGTGATTAGAAAACTGCACAGCTCCTTAGAGCTTGGCCATAAGGGATTACATTTTCATCCATAAAATATGTAACTAATTTTGGTTGAATAAATGAAGTTTTGTTTATTTTATAATAGAGGATTCTGCTGCAGAGAGGAACTACCTGTTAAATGTCATGTTGTGTAATTTCCCCACATTCTTCATTCTCCAAGAGAGTCTGTATTGGTGCGGGGATTTCTTTTGGCTACGATTCAATACACCACAGCTTGGATGAAAGCTTTGCACATCCCTTTATTACATTTCACACTTTCCCTAATACAAAGCTGCTGTCTTGGCTGGACAAGGCTAGCTTCACTCTCCTAGTTCTAATTATCTGGCCTAGCCATGATCAGGTGCTTAGGCTTTGACATACTTAGTCAATTTCTTTCTCTTTAAGTTCTGATTAGATAAATGCATATAATCCTTTTCTCCTTCTAGAGTTTCTTACACATTTTGTATAGCCTCAGCTTGCTTGCTCTTTCTATACAACAAGACACAAGGCAAAGGTACAACTTGCCTCCAGAAGCTGTAAATGCTCCAACACTGGAAGTTTTAAAGAAGAGAATGGATAATCATTTGTCTGAAGTGGTGTAGGGTTTCCTACCTAAGCAGGGAGTTGGCCTAGAAGACCTCCAAGATCCCTTCCAACTCTGTTATTCTATTCTATTCTATTCTATTCTATTCTATTCTATTCTATTCTATTCTATTCTATTCTATATTCTATTCTCTATTTATTTTCTATTCTATTTTCTATCCTATCCTATCCTATCCTATCCTATCCTATCCTATGGTGCTGCCATCACCAAGCTGTTTTCCAAGTGTTGTTCCTGTTTACCTGTGGTCACATACAGTACAACCCTCTAGATTACATCAGGGCATTAGTGAGGCAAGAGGGCAAACCTGGCTGATTATGGACATTGAAATCTCCTTCAAAAAGCTAGGGTGTGGCTAAACTAGTCAGCTTGGAAGCCGTCATGCCTGTCAAAGAGCCAAGTGTGGCCAACCAGTTGACTGGAATTCTGGATTCTTGGAATTTTTTTTACCTCCTGCCCAACAGATGCCCCTGAGAATTCCTTGTCACTGCCTGTTACACTCCCATCCATCTTCTTCCTAACAATTCCAAGAAAATGACTCTACTATGAGTGCTAGACACATTTACGGAATTGTGAAATGCCAAAGAACTAGATTGGGCATAGGGTTTCATGGAAGTCTACATCTGAAATAAAGTTGATTTTGGGTGGTCTTGGTTTACTACAGAAACCTGCAGTGTATGGCAAATGTGGTTACACTATATTTGGATTCAGAGTCTATATATATTGGAGACAGCCTTTAGTTACTGGACAAGTATCATAAAATTGTATATGCGTGTGGCCCATTATCCCTTGAAAGCTAGCTCCAGAAAGATTCACTTAATTTGGAATATGGGCTGCTTCACCAGGCAGAAATGGCTTTTGCATTGCTTGATTGATAGAAGGTTTGGTTTAGATACAAAATAATAGGTCAATAGAAAATTTCATCTATTGTGAGAACTGAGGAAAAATCTCGGTTCACTTATTTTCTATTGGCAAGGCCATAGGTTAACACTGTGGACTCCTTTGCTTTCATAACCTCTCCTTGTTTCATGATCACAATTTGTTCCCTAAATCAATGGTCCCCAACCTTTGCATCTTGGTGGCCCGTCTAGGGGAGAGGGGAACTGGATTGCTTGAGCGTCAGGCCGGCCACACGAGCCAAAGCTGAGCTATGCACATGTGAGCGTGCCAGCCCACCGCTCATGTGAGTTGAGTTGCGCACGTGCGCGTCGGCACCATGCTCACATGACCCAGTTGTGAATAGGCTGCGGCCCAGTAGTGGGCCACACAGCCCAGAGGTTGGCGGCCCCTGCCCTAAATCATAAGTAGATTGGTTGTTAAAACAAAGTTATGTGAACCACATAACTGAAAAAAAAGCCCTATGTGAAGGTTTTTGCCATCTCACTGCTGCTGTGGCGTGTCTCTTCTGACCCTCTTGTTCCTCTCACTTCTCCAATGTGCATGGTGTTTTTCTGAATCCTAAAATAGATGGCAATCTGGAAATAAACTTTAATAGTTTGAATTATACAGGCACACCCTGACTTAATTTAAACAAGATCTCAAGACTTAGCTGTTCCTCTAGGCCTTGGGTTAGACACCTGTGTGGTATATTGATTGTTAGTTGGTATTATTTCAGAAATGGTTTGCCTCTGTCTTTTTCCTAGCATTGAAAGAAGGTAATTGGCTCAAAAATGTCTCTTATTGACTTCTAGTTGGCTTAAGGTAGAACTAGAACATAGCTCTTCCCAATTTTAGTCCTGTGTCTTAACCAACAGAGGAAGCACAAATTACTTTCTGACTATCAGTTAGAGATTTGAACTGCATATATAGAGCACTTCTGTATTTGAAGTGAGGATTTGATTTGATGCTACCCAATTCCAAATAACTCTGGGTTGGTCAAAATACACTGAATAATATAAGAACAAAAAAATGAAATAAAATCAAGATAGCAAGCTACTTTTTTTGTAGTAGCTTGGAATAACTGGCTTTTCTTGTTGTAGTATCTCAGTTGAAACGTTTGCAAATGCATTTCTTGTATAATTCTTAAATTCTGAACTGGATACTAATTGTTTATTTCAGTGATTAGATCAATATGTTCTAAAATATATCATTTAACAATATTGTAGTCACCTGATGGCATGAGATACCACTTAAGTATTACTTACCCGCCTCCAGTTATATATGCTGCAATTTCATACTGGCAATTCTTTCCTGGTGTGGAAAATACGTAAGAGAATACAGAGCTCTTCTACTGTTTCTTTCCTTCCTTCCTTCCTTCCTTCCTTCCTTCCTTCCTTCCTTCCTTCCTTCCTTCCTTCCTTCCTTCCTTCCTTCCTATTCTTTAATAAGATATGGCACAATCTATGGATTTATAATATTCATTACAAATCAGAGCTGCAATTATTGGATGGGTTTTTAAATACTGGAATGTAATACACAGATAGTCCTCAATTTACAACCATAATTGATCCCAGAATTATGGTCATAAGTTGTGACAGTTGTTAAGTGGGTCTCATGTTGATGCCCAATTTTACAACCTTTCTGCAGTTGTCATTAAACAAACACAGTTATAAAGAGAACACTGCAATAGTTAAGCAAACCCATTGTTTGCAATATGTAGTTTTTGCCAGGAACCAAAGGTGAATGCCAGTTTCCGGCAAAAAGTGTCATAAACCATCACATTGCATGATGCTACAAATGCAGGCTGATTGTTGAGTACCCAAAATGCAATCATATGACCATGGAGTGGGGAACATGGGAACTTCAAATCCGGTTCATAAGTAGCCCTGGGTAGGTTCATCATAAGTTTGAGCAGTTGCTAAGCAACCGATCATAAGTCAATATTACCTGTATAGGAATAAGAAACATTGTTTCATTTAAGAGTAATTGTATCTCAAGGATGCTTGGGTTATGTAACTGAGATAGTAACAGTGGCCTATTACTGCTCTTCCAATTACCTGCTACTCTGGATGGTAATTTTCATTTATCTTCCTCTTCTACAGGTGAGGGGTACCATTGTCAACAATAGATTTCTAGAGATCCTTTTAAAGGACTGCTTCAACTTCAGTTCAAAGAATGAGAATGCCTTGTTTCTCTGTTCAGCTTGGAGGTAAATAGTGGGTGAACTATTATTTGATTTATTTTCTGGCCACAATTATTTCAGAAAACAGTCCTAGTGAGCTGATTGATGTTTAATCTATTTTTTGTTACCTGGAATTGTTTTGCTCTATAACTCCTGAGGAAATGGACCATACCCTAAATTCTATTAACCCGACCACTGTTGATTAGATCCATCCCACTGGTCCATGTAGAGTCAGTGTGTGAAAAGTTGGTGCCATCTGTCATGATGATGGTTGTGGTATAACCCTTTCTCAAAAAGCCATCACTAGATGCAACAGTTCTGCACAATTTTCATCCAAATTCTGGCTTTCCTTCAGGAAGGTTCTTGAGAAAAGAGCCCTGGATTAAGGAGATTATACCCCAAATAGGGACTGTTGGGTCAAAGAAAGGGAGTGTATGTATGTATGTATGTATGTATGTATGTATGTATGTATGTACAGTATGTATATATGTAGCCAGACATGCTCTGAATTACCTTCTACAAATCCAGGATACTACAAACCCTGCTCTCTGCCCCTGCTTTTGCATGTTCATATTTCCAAAATTTACTGAAGTAAGGTGCAACATTGATGACAGAGCTTATAAATTCTGGGAAGTTCTCAGTTTAGATTTCATTTTTGCCACAGACAAGCTAAGCTTTCTATGCTAAACTATGGGAAATGTAATTTCCACTTGCTAACTTAATATTAATCATTTTCCTATAACATCTTCAAGACTCATCCAGTCACTGTTATGTCAAAATAACAGTAATGAGGATGGGTTCAGCATACTTCAAAGATGGCTGAATGATGCTATAATGACAGCATAAGATACTAGGGCAAACAAGGATAGTATATATGATTCCCAATTATCAATTTATTTCACTGCTTGCTATAAGGTTTTTCACATTGTTTCTATTTGCAATTCCAATTTAGGGTAATTGAAGAGCCTGAATTCAAATTAGCTAATTTAATTCTTTCCAAATTATGCTCAGATTAATTCATTTGAATCAGCTCAGAAAAATTCCTCCAGCTTTCTGCTGTTCTCTTTCAATACTATTTCACATTAAAGTCTGGCTTCTTTCCCTGTGCTTGTATGTTGTATTGTATTTGGCAGATGTGGATGAATGTGCTGATCAGTCCCGGTGTTTGCATGGTCAGTGCATTAATACAGAAGGCTCCTACAGCTGCTTATGTCAAACTGGATTCCAGCATTCGCAGGAAACTGATGACTGTGTAGGTAAGAGCTGACCTCTGAAGAAAAAAAAAAGTCTATAGATCAAAATCAAGCTAAGCAAATTGTTGGAGGCATTTTTGTATTTTATATAATAATAATAAATTTATTGTCATTGTGTATATATATACACACACACACAGTATACACATACAATGAAATTCATAGACACCCAAGACCAGACCCAACACCCACACTCATAGCAATCTTCAAAACACCCGCCAATCAAATTGCCCCCTAAAAACACAAACATCTGCACAACAGATCAAGTAACACTATCCAACAGCTCACTAATGATGGTCCTTAAGTTCATTATTAAGTGCACTTACAGCTCTGAGATAAAAACTACGCAGAAAACGTGTGGTCTGAGTATTAATCATTCTATATCTTCTGCCGGAGGGCAACGGTACAAAAAGATGGTGAGCAGGCTGGGAGGAATCTTTGGAATCTAATGATTTTAGATTCTTTAGAGGAATCTGATGATGATGACTATTACCTATTCAGTCGTGTCCAACTCTTGGCAATTCTATGGGCCAAGATCTCCACATCTTCCAGCCCTGCACTACTTCATTGAGTTGTTCTATCCTCTGACTTGGATGGTGATGCAGATTATATATCATCTTTTTTTCATTTAAGTCACATCCATTATTTTCACTTTTCCATTTCTGCTTAAAACTGATACGTGCCAATTTTGGAAATCCAGGCTCCTTTGCCGTTTTTTTTGGACAGCCCACAAGGGGCTGCTTAATCTTATCTGCAAACGGTCCTGCATTTTATTCCCTAGCATCTCTAGTTCAAATCATCCCAGGAAGTTGGTGGTAGAAAAGACTTCGCTGGAAAGCTCAATTGGAATCAAGATGGATAAGCAGGTAAAGCAGCTGTCTCCAAGTCTTCTATTTACAAAATGAAATGTAAACACTGCAAACATTGTAGAAATTGGCAGGACCAATATGCAATTCTCCAGCTTTGGGAAATGACTGGCATCGTGATACTGAGAGAGCACTAAAAACTACAGAATGGTACCACGTACAATATACTTACTGAACGTACAGTGTTAGACACTCATGTTTTAAGCAACATTATATTTTTACTCATTGTAATTGCAAAGGTGGATCTAAAGTATTATTCAAGATAAAAGATTAAGGTGACCAATTTAATTAAAATTTTTAACAATTTCATCTTACTTTATTGCTAAAGCATGAATGAATGCAACCAATGGTTTAGGAAGCAACCAGAACGACTCATCCATAATTTAAATAAAGACAGTGACCTCAGCGCATTATTGATCAAATGATACAGCCCTTTGCTGCAATATTTTGTTTAAATGTGAAGTTTATAGTTTTGTTTTAAAGAAGTTATACTACTAATGGAGTTTAGTCATGCATTTTTTTTTACTTCCTATACCAAAGGGGACTTCTTTGATTATAAAACTAGATAAAAATTGCTCAGATGAATAAACTTTCCTATTTCCTCATTTCAATAAGCATGATCTGAAGTCAAAATGGTACCTTTAGATCATAAATGCCTTAAGAAAAAAAGGAAGGAAAGAAAAGATTTGACTGATGATGCTAGAACTGCATGATACCATGCAACCGTATCTAACTCTCCTGATGTTTTGTTTATTTGGAGAAATAACTCGTGGCACTTAATATAAACTGTGAGATCAATTGTATAATTTCACAACTGTTTTTAACCTAAGCCCAGAATTTTAAAGATTTGACCTTTATATTGTTGAGTGGTAATTCAATAAACACAGCTGGTTGATAAGGCAACAACTATCTTCTGTCTGCAGCAAGGATTTTGGAATATTTCACGCGCACACAAACACACACTTTTTTAAAGGAAAGTTTCAGAAGTTCCCTTTTACTAATATTACTTCAGTGCTGAAAGGAAAATGGGTGAGCTGGGCTGTCATAAGGTCTTGCCCTGCTACTAGCACATAGGATTTCCCCCTTCATCCATCCAGCTCCATGTTGCTGAGATCCTAGATTAAAAGCAGTTTGTAGCTTTACAATTGGAGGAATTCTATTCACACACAGCTGCCCCTCTTTCAGTCCGTGACCAATCCCTTGCTACTATACATTTGGCACACATGAAAAGAGGATCAAAGTGTATACCAATACATGGAGTGTAAGTAGAGACTCTCGCTGTGTGAAGTGGATCCTCAAGAAGCCAAAATTCTCCATCATAAATAGGATCTCTTCGCATGTATATTGAGACTCATGTTAAGTCCCCTGGCTGAACGTGGAGCTGGAAGGATACAGTCTTTTCCCCCATCGGCACACGGGGACATACCTAGGAATCCACCCCACCATCCAGAGAAAGAAAAGAGACACACAAGAGATTGTGGCTCCTCCTTTTTGTCCTCCATCTTGCTTGCTCAGAGGTCCCAAATGCTGACAAGGGGATGATAAAGGGTCACAAGCAAGCAACAGCAACAGCAATACTACTTAGACTTATACACTGCTTTATAGTACTTTACAGCCAGAGATGCTATTCAGCCAGTTCCGACAGGTTCCGTAGAACCGGTAGCGATAATTTGGAGAACCAGCAAATACCACCTCTGATTGGCTGACCACAGCAAATACCACTTCTGATTGGCCGACCGCGTAGCCACGCCCACCAAGCCATGCCCACAGAACTGGTAGTAAAAAAATTTGAATCCCACCACTGTATACAGCCCTCTCTAAGTGGTTTACAGAGTCAACCTATTGCCCCCAACAATCTGAATCTTCATTTTACTAACTTTGGAAGGATGGAAGGCTGAGTCAACCTTGAGCCTGTCAGGATCGAACTGCTGGCAGTCAGCAGAATTAGCCTGCAATATTGCATTCCAATCACTGCGCCACCAGGGCTCTTAGTAGATGCTTAGCTTTCCTGCTTAGATTTTTGGCGTGGAGCATCCGTTTGGAGGCTGGATGCAAATTTAGCTTCCTAGCTAGATAACTTTATTTCTATCAATGTGCTTTGGGCTAAGTATCTATAGATCTTGTCAGCTGGGCAAGCAGTGAAATCTGTGATTCCTTTAAAATAACTTTTGATTTTGTTTTCTCTTTACATACAGATTGTACCCAGTGATTCCTGGTAATGCGCGTGTCATCTCAGACAGGGACATCCAAGTGGGAGACTACATCATCCCCAAGAAGGTGAGCAAGGGCAGATATGATGCAAATGATGCAAAAAGAAAGCAAAAAGAAAGCAAAGTAACCATTAGTCTGCAGTATATTGCCATAAACCATTTATGTGTCATTTGGATACAACAATTAGAAACAACTGCTGAGTTAAGCTACGGACCTACACAAGACAAGGCTGATAATCTAGAGACAATGTGATCTCCACCACATGTGTTCATCAAAGATTGCAGTTACCAGCTGCCCATGATGTGCTACTGGCACTCTCCTTACTTTTCTAATGTGCAACTGATTTTTAACATCAACAAAATTTATAAGTTGTGAAGTTTCCTTTCCAAGAGGAAAAAATTAATAATATATAAGAGGGATGTCAAACTCGATTTCATTGAGGGTCACATCAGGATTGTGTTTCACATCAGGGGCCAGGTGAACATGGCCAGCTTGATGTCACTCGTGTTGGGGGCACCTGTGGTGGGCCGAGCGCTCTGCCAGGGAAAACAGAGCTTGGGAGGGCCCCTCCGTTTTCACTGGCAGAGGCACCGCAGGCTAGTCCTTAGCTGTTTCCAGGGTGGCCCCGTGGGCCAGATTTAAACACCCTGCGGGCCAGATCCAGCCTGCGGGCCTTGGGTTTGACACCCCTGAAATATAAT
>JANHJO010002864.1:29366-40375 GCA_032468235.1 Pseudoxyrhopus heterurus
GAAACGGAGATGAGCACCGCCCCCTAGAGTCGGGAACGACTAGCACGTATGTGCGAGGGGAACCTTTACCTTTACCTCAGGAGAAGAGCAGATGTTATCAACGTGTTGGGGATGACGTTTTCATTTTTTGAGGCTGAGGAGCTGTCGTAAAAGGAGAAAGGTCAGAGAGGAGATCAAATTGGTGCCTCAGAATCCGCTTGGATCCCAAATCTGCTTTGCGCACGGGATTTAGACAACCAGGAAGTTAGTTTGTTTTGGGGAAAGAACGATTCTGGCGTGCCGATTTGACCTTCTGGACTGGTCAGTCGTGATTTAGGGCTGAGTCCTCATTCTTGTTGAAGAAACCAGCATTAATCAAACTGTGATTTAAGGCCAATATGTGAAGCTGGCCCATGTTATGACACGTTTCTAAGGTCTGATGGAATATTTATTTGTTTGCTTGTTTGTATCCCACATTTTATTCTTTTTTTTAACAAATAACTCGAAGTGGTGAGAGTGCCTAATACTCTTTCCTCCTCAATTTCCCCACAACCACCCTGTGAGGTGGGTTGGGCTGAGGGTGATTGACTGGGCCAAAGTCATCCAGCTGGCTTTTGTCCCTGAGGTGGGACTAGAACTCAGGAACTTTTGGTGATTGGCCCAAGGTTACCCAGCTGGCTTTCATGGCTAAGGCAGGACTAGAACTCACCGTCTCCTGGTGATTGGCCCAAAGTCACCCAGTCGGTTTTCATGGCTATCACGGGACTAGAACTCACCGTCTCCTGGTGATTGGCCCCAAGTCACCCAGTCGGTTTTCATAGCTAACACGGGACTAGAACTCACCGTCTCCTGGTGATTGGCCCCAAGTCACCCAGTCGGTTTTCATAGCTAACACAGGACTAGAACTCACCGTCTCCTGGTGATTGGCCCCAAGTCACCCAGCCGATTTTCATAGCTAACACGGGACTAGAACTCACCATCTCCTGGTGATTGGCCAAAGTCGCCCAGTCGGTTTTCATGGCTAACACGGGACTAGAACTCACCGTCTCCTGATGATTGGCCCAAAGTCACCCAGCCGATTTTCATGGCTAACACGGGACTAGAACTCACCGTCTCTTGGTGATTGGCCCAAGGTCACCCAGTCGGTTTTCATGGCTAAGGTGGGTCTAGAACTCCTCAGTCTCCTGGTTTCTAGCCTGACGCCTTAATCACCAATCTGAAATGGCTTTCATGCAGCAATGTTGCGTGCATTGTGACATCCTGGCAACAATTACCTAATCTGCCTTACTTGTGTCCTTTGCACAACGAGGAAGATGATGTCACTTGGCCTTCTTGGATGCCGAACGAGCACGCCTACTGCCAGGTGGGAACTGGGAGTTCTAGAAGCCACACCTTTCGCAACCTGGCTGGGAAAAAGCAGAGCAACTGAGGAAACCTCTCCCTAGGTTTCCACCCATTCAGTGAGGTCGGGGGGGGGGCTTGCTATCCACCTTGCAGGACCCAAGAAGTGTGCCTTTTCAATACAGGCACTCCTTGACTTATGACTGTTCATTTAGGGACCGTTCAACGTTATGAGGGTCCTGGGAAAAAAGTGACTTTACGACCAGTCCTCGCACTTAACAACTGTTGCAGCGTCCCCACGGGCACATCACATGACTGCAATTGGGGGGCTTGGCAACCAGCTCGCATTGACGAAGGCGGCAGGGTCACGCGGCCGCCATTTGCAAACTTCCCAGCCACTTTGCAACCAGCAAAGTCAATGGGAGAAGTTGGATTAGTTTTAATGAGGGTGTGATTCGCTCAACGAGGGTAGCGTAAGTCATAGAATGGAGTGCAACTCACTTAATGATTCCATTGCTTAGTGATGGAATTTGCAATTTCAACTGAGGTGGCCATCAGTGTAATGGCTCCTGCCCTTTAGAATGATACTAGCCGATAACCCGGCTTTGCCCGGGTATTTTTTTATCGGAATGCTGTATCTAGATGGAGTAGCTCTATCGGCCCATAGCTCTATAGGTCCATAGCTCTATGGGCCTGATGCTGGTCTGTCGCACAGAATCGGAAGTGAGTACCTCTATGGGCTCGTAGCTCTATGGGTCCATAGCTCTATGGGCCTGATGCTGGTCTCTTGTCAGTTCAGCACTATTTTTAGGGGACACAGACCCCCACCTGAGAGGTGCTAGGGCTGTCTTACCCCCACAGTGTTTGTTCCTGGAGGGTAAGTTATCTGTGTACCAAGTTTGGTTGAAATTGGTCCAGCCATTGAAGAATGTATGTGGAACATACACACCCACACCCTTCTTTATATATATAGAAGATAGAATAGATAGAAAATAGATAGAATGATGATGATTATTCATCTGCATAGTCTATTATTATTATTATTCCTTCTCGCTGAATCAATGGTACCACTCTCTTGCCCAGGTTCTTAATACAAAGTTGTAACTTGGGGCTTTATCATCCTTCTCCGTGTCCCGTCCGTTCCCCCCTCCCCCCAATCTGGGACGCCGGCCGATGGGAGCGATGGACGCGACTGACCCGTAGCTTGACATGAGTCCGTTTACGGAGCCATTTCTCCCTGGGTTTGGAAGGCGTGAAGACGGAGACCTCTTTCCCGTCCACTTCCAGAACGCTGCCGTTTTCATGCCGCATCACCTAGAAGGCGAAAAGGGAGTTTGCCCCACATTGAGATGCCACGATGTCTGATGAATGGGCTCCTTCCTTGGCACAACCCACGAAGACCCAAAAGCCGGTTTACAAATGGCCAAGGAGTCCAGACCCCACACTAAGTCCCTGATGGACAATGGTGTCAGTGTTAGAAACTATATAGCAATAGTGTAGCCGTTTTTCTGCTGTTTCTAAACTGCCACATTTTAGCCTGGGAAATTCGATGGGGTGGATTGTTAGTGAGTGTTAGGAATTGGGTCATTGCCTAGCTGGTTGGGTAGGATAATATATAAACTAACGTAGCATGTTTGTTGTAAAATGTATTACGGTGCTTTAAGAGTATTGAGTTGATGTTGCATCATGCACCTAATGATAGAGTAGGATAATTAATGTATTATCTGATTGGTTCGTTCTGTCAGTAATGTGGTTAAGAGGAAGACTGTAACTACAGTTAATTCTCTCACTACTCTCATTACTCTCGCTCTCTCTGTTTGCTATTCACTGTTTGATGTTTGGTGGGAGGTTGGTTTTGGTTTGCTTACTGTTTTGCAACTTGTATTGGACTGATTTTTCCGTGATTGACAAAGACTATGTTTGGTGGGAGGTTGGTTTTGGTTTGCTTACTGTTTTGCAACCTGTATTGGACTGGTTTTTCCGTGACTGACAAAGACTGGTAAGAAGACTAAGATTATTCCCCTTTAACCCTGAAACAACGTTGTGACTATCTGCTATTACTGTGTATGACTTGGGACAGGATTTGGACTCTGATTTTGCCACAAGTAAAACAGTTTTAACATCTCACTGTATCTGTCTGGTTACTGTGCTATTCCTTATACTCTCGGACTTCCGCTAACACACCCTTGCAACACAAGGGTTTATTCTATATCTCAACAGTGAGTAGGGAGATAGCCGTAACGAATTCTCAACTGGAGTTCAAGGTCGTTGCAATCCTGCACCTGGGGGGCGTATATGATGAATTGGCGCCAAGCCAAAGGAAGAATTAATTGGACAATGTGATAAATGATGTGTATCTGGGGAGGGGTGAGGTTCTGAGTTTCAATTATGTGAAGGAAAACCGAAACTTTCTCATGCCAACATGACTACTCCTAATCAAAGTTTTACTCAGAAGGACTTGTGTTTCTGAGTGATACCTGGAAATGGGGAAGTTTCATTGGAACCCTGACAAGCGGTTCGTCAGCTGGCAGCCAGAGGAAGGATGAGAAAGGTGTTGGCAGGAGGATGCTCTCACCTGTCTGAGGAGGAAGGAGACCACATCTGTGGATTCCCAGTAACTGGCGTGAAAGAGGTGTGGTAAGGCAACTGTGGGGAAGGCGGTCAGCGCATCGGGACAGTAGAGCGCATAGTCAATCCTCTTGGTTCCCCACCACTTGGCCGCAACTGAGAGAAGAAAGAAATCGCGTTGGCTTTCTGCAAAGCATCTTTCCATCTCCGTCAACTCCCAAGACCATGGACCATCCAGGAGGAAGCCCAGAAAACTCCCCCTGGTCTGTCCACATCGGTCCTAGGAAATGTTTGGCCACTGCTCTTCTCGGACCACGGAAGGTCCAGGAGGAGCTGTCCCACCATCTCAGGGAAAGCCGCCAGGTTGGCCTTTCTTACGGTTTTGATTCTGGAGAACATACCTATTTCTGAATCTTACAACAGGGTAGCCAAAATTTGAGCCTCAAAAGGAAAGGATAGAAAGAGGCTGGTCTGGATTAGAAAGCCCCCGTCTGTCATTCAATGTTAGCATTCTTGGAAATTGAAAGGGAAAGGGCCAAAGACTGGCCTGCAAGGAGAATTCCTAGATTTTAATGTCCAGAAAAACAAGCTAGCTTGGTCGGTTTATTTCTCAATCAAATTTACGTAGCCTCCATCTCACAAGAAGTGACTTTGCTGGAACTTCATTCAATTGTTCTTATAATTCTGCTCTTAATTCCAGGAAAAATCCACCTCTGAGATGATAATAGACAAAGATATTAAAATATGGAGTGGGACCACATTTGGCCGGGCTCTCAATTTGTCCCAATTGACAGTTGGGAGAGCAAAGCAGGAGCTTCCAAGCCAAACTATTTCTGCTTTTTCAGTCTCACAAAGTATTTTAAGGAATTCTCCAGAGCACGGCAGTCAAGAACCAACCTTTCCTTCCCAAGAAACAGCTCCAGAGGACAAGATAATCGGAGGACGTGTGCAGGGTAGAACGTTAAGGTGAATCGGAATGAGCTCGACTCTCTATGATGGGCTGTTAGTAGCATGTTGGTTAACCCCCAGTGCGAGAGTAAAAGGAGTGGTTTGTTAAACAGCAAGGTTTGAGGAAGGCCTCCCGCGAAGAAGATTTTTTTGGGTTCTGGAGACAGCGAAAGAAGAGATAAGCAATTGCTCCGTTTCGATCCCGTTCTCCTCGCTCTCCAGAATACCTTCGTGGACGTCAAGATCTGGAATCAGACGGACGGTCTCCGTTTGCCCGTGGAGGGAGCTCTCAAACCTTCGTCCTAAAGGATTCGGGGATCTTTCGGGCTTGACCCCCCCAGTCCTCTGGGGGAAGGGCTGGGTGTGGGGTTTGTGGGGGAGCGCTAGGAGAGCCAGAAGGCTAAACCCTCTGGAGTGGTTGAGATGAAGTTTTTTCTCTATAAAAGGAATCACATTTTCGAAAAGAGAGAGAGAGAGAGACACGGAGAAAGACAACACAAAAATAAAGCACACGCTCTTGTTAAAACACACGGGGAACCATGCCAAAAAATAAATAAATATGCACCGTAGATTTTTGACCTCTAATAATGCACTAGGGGTGTAGAACGCGTTCAGCCATATATCGGATGAGTTAAAAGTCAACCAGGCCTTTGGCTTCGGAGTTGGGAATTTGGGATCCTGGCTTTAGTTGACGAATCAAGACAGGAAGTTGAAAAGGGGAGCAACTTTTGAAAGTTACGACTTCTTAACAAGGGTTGGGCCTTTGTTCTTTGGGGGGGTTTCAGGAATTATGGGAGGGTAAGGAAGCAGAGTTGACAAACTCTGAAGGTCAACGGTGCAGTGAGTTGGAGGTGACATTCCCTGAACCTGAGAACAAAAAAATATGGACATTTTTCACTTCTTACTGTGTTTCTCAACCTTGGCGACTCTTAAGAGGTGTGGTGGACCTCAACTCCCAGAGTACCAAGCTTGAGAAACATTACGGTACGAACTCTGAATTCGTGAGGGGTTTTGCTTTTTTGACCATGAGGGACACGGCATCCATTTTGGGTGCCAACCACTCCTCTGCCTTTTCCTTCTTTTGCAATATCTTGAAAAGCTCTGTATTTATTCCCAGGCTTGGAGAACTTCGGAGAGGGAGCGGTAGAAGGCATCAAGCTGATCTTCACAGGAGGTTGAGGGAACTAAGCACAGGGCAGGCTCATTTCCGTGGGGAAAAACACTTACTGTTGGCTATGTTGGAAGCAGTGTAACTGTCTGCCATTCCGGACACCTGGCTGACAGTGCTCACTTCACTTGCTCTCCGGAAGGCCCTGAACTGGGGGGCGGAAACGGGAGCAGACGGGGACGTGTTTTCCACCAAGACGCCACCATGAGACTGAACAACATCTGCTACAGGGACGAAACGGGGAAATCGAGAATATTAAACCCAACCACAAACACACAGAGACAACCAGGATGCCATAAATACGTCAAGAAATTGTTTTAAACAAGAAAGAAAGAAAAAGCAGGCACACATACAAAAATTAGGCCGGGCGCCACCACGGTGGCCATCCGATCAAAGCTCTGAGAACCAACACCACAGAAGAAGCTTTGGTAGAGAAGCACCAAGGAAAAAAATGAGGTGGACACAATGGCGAAAGCATCAAAACAGGATCTCCACAGCCCTGGAAACCCAACAGAAGAGAAACTTAGCAAATCTTCCTTAGAAGGAAACAGAAACGTCTTAAGAATTCCACCCGAGTGTTGGGATGACTCACACCAAATAGGCACAGTTTGTGGAGAGTTTCTCAACTATGGCAACATTAGAGTTTCTCAACTATGGCAACATTAAGATGTGTGGACGTCAACTCCCAGAATGCTAAGAGATGAAGTCCACCCATCTTAAGGTCACCATGCTGGTTAGGGAATTCTGGGAGATGCGTTCCTACATCTTAAGGTTGCCACGCTGAAAAAATATTGGACGGAGACTAGATTATTCATAGAGAATATGATAGGTCGGTCCATTGAACAGAAACACAAGACGTTTCTTCTAGGCATAATATCGCAAAATATGAATAAAGAGAATGCTATATGTAATGACAGCTGCTAGAATCTCATATGCTCAAATGTGGAAGAAAAGAGAAACTCCGACAGTAATTCAGAAATTTAATAAAATATTACAATGTGCAGGGATGGACAGGTTGTCCCTAAAACTAAAAGGAAAGGAAGATTCAAAACGTTATAATATATGGGAGAAATTTTATGTGTATACTATAGATGCAAATATGGAGGAGACCTGAGATAAGGACCTAACAGAGATTAAATTGAATGTATATATAAACGTATGTGATATAAATATATATAAATGTGTAGATATTTAGTAATAGAATTAAGTTATGATAGATATAGTAAATTGTATTAAAGCGTTGGCATAGAGACTGTAATCCTTAATATAAGAATGAAATTTTATGTAATATTTTTTGTTTTTCGTTTTGTTCGTGTGTTTGTCTTCACTGTTTCTTTTTTCTTATATGTTTTCAAACAATAAAATTTATTTTAAAAAAAAAAATAAGGTTGCCATGCTGGCTGGGCAATTCTGGGAGTTGAAGTCCACATATCTTCAAGTTGCCAAGGTTGACAAACCCTGCTCTAGAGGGGTTGGTTCATGAGTTGGTTCCAAATCTGAATGGGAGGTGTTTCTGATCCTTCCTGAAGCCCCTCGTTGGGGGTTGGAAGAGAGAGAGAGAGAGAGAGAGAGACCACAAGGCAACAACCCAAATAAACCCTCAAACTCAAACATGGCATCCACAAGCTCACAGATACGCCATGCAGGAAAGCTGTTGGGACGGGGAAAGAGAAGCCACAAACAAGACAGGGAGAGGGGAGGTCGTGAAAGCTTTCCCAAAGGTGCAAGAAACGTTCTCAATTCCAGCCTTTGCCAAAAAAAAAAAAAATTAAGTAGGTTTGGAGGCAGCCCCTGCAAAAATAAATGCAAGCTTGGCTTTTCCTGGCCACTGGTCAATCGAACTGAAATCAAGCCAAAGAACCCAACTTGGACCGTTCTCTGAGCTCCGGAGAAGGTGGCCCCCACACCTATAGGACTTCCGCCATTCCGTGCCCACCAACATCCTCCTCCCACTGAAACACTACACAAAGTTGACTTCTAGGCAGACGTCGCTGCAGCTTTTTTCCCTGAAGCCTGGCACCTTCCAGAATGTTCTGGGCTACTGTCACCTCAGCCAACACGGCCAACGTTGTGGGTTCCTGATGGGGGACGGTAGCTCAGCATATCTGAAAGGGCCCAGCTTGAGAAAAATGGTCGCGTATCAATCCGGTTAGAGTTAAACTAATAATTGTATAAAGTAAATAAGAGTTTAACTGATGCTTATGTATATATTTGGATGGAAAGAGCTGGGTATTTGTTATACGTTTGAATACGACTTGAGATCATTTAGAGTCTGTAAATCTTAGGATGAAAATGGAATTTTTATCTTGTTTCTTTCTAAACAATAACATTTATTTAGAACGAGAAAAATGGTTGAAACGACATGGGAAACGTTCCATCTTTAGAGGAAGATTGTAAAAGATGGATATGGATGGAGGGGGTCTGTATCTCCAGCAAGGCAAAGAGTTTCTTCTCGGGGACCGAAACTTCTCCCCCTTCTCAAATGTTGGCAAATCCTTTGTGTATTTAAACCCAGCAGGAGCTACGCAAAGGCCGTTCTTAATTTTTGTTCCCCCTCGCTCCCTCTTTCGTTCATCTCTCCTTTCTCCAGCACAGTTGGAACGTTCTCCGTGGGCCTGTCCTCTACGAAGGCTGGAAAAGCTTTCAGGATGGGACGGTCAAGCATTTAGCCACCACTCCGAAAACACCACACAAGACCAAATGGGGGAAGGTTCAGATCACACACACTCAGCAAATCCAGAATTTTTATTGGAAACGTCTTGCCAGTTCAAGGTGGGGACGGGGATACTGGTTTCCATGAAGTTGTCCTGGTTCTGGAAAGCAACCAGAAGGTTGCTTTCAACGAGGAGGGCAGGGTTGTTCTGGACCGTTTCCACTAGAACAAGACGGGGAAGAAAACAGAAGAGGGGCACCAAGGAATAAAAAAAACAGGAAGACAAGAGACATGTGGCCACAAGCACTTGGAACAAGACACTTACAACCAACGTCAACACCATCTTCTACAAGAGTTTGGGTGCTGGAAACAAAAGCTTCGGTGGTAGACCACGGTGTGGCCTGAGCAGGTATAAAAGGCTGGTGGCCTAAAGCCAAGAGGCAACAAGCAGAATGGCAGATAGTGGACCATAAGCGCTGTGGTGGTGAGGTCCACATCCTGACTTGGAAGTCCAGTGGAGAGAACAATGTCAAGGAGTTTTTTTTTTTTTTAAGGACACGGAGAGTCTGGATGGAATCGAGTTCCATCCATCTTCGTCCACCATCTTTGTTCTCCTCTTGAAGTCAACCCACCTTTTATACCTGTTCAGTGGTGGTCCATAGTCCAAAGCACAGATCTTCTCTTCTTCTAATCGCATTGTCCTGGACCCAAAAGCAGAAGTGGGGCCAGTTCATGGTCAGGTTGGGCCCAGGGGCATAAAACCAGGATTCAGGGCTATGCAGAATGCTTTCTATTGTGGTTGGTACAATTTTTTTTTTCCTGAAGACCAAGATATGAATATCTCGGTTGAGTTCCCACCCATCAATCCAACTGGATGTGTTTTTTTCTGAAGTCCAAGATATGAATATCTTGGTTGAGTTCCCACCCATCAATCCAACTGGATGTGTTTTTTTCTGAAGTCCAAGATATGAATATCTCGGTTGAGTTCCCACCCATCAATCCAACTGGATGTGTTTTTTTTTTCTGAAGTCCAAGATACGAACATTTCAGCTGAATTTCCACCCATCCTTCAGAGATTGGATCTAATTATCAGGTAAGGCCTTACAGAAGTCTCGAGCAGACGACGGTGGATTTTAGCTAAGAGCAAAGATTTTAAAGTCTCCACAGGGAGAAAGCTAACATTCTACTATCTCCGTTCATCCGACAGCTGTGTTTGCTTGTTAGCCCAAGATTCAATATTTGATCACCGCTGCGCTGGAGAACATTTCAAAAGCAAATCCCACAGAGTTTCCCCACGGGAGGTAAGCTTGACAGCAATTAATTCCTGATGGCTGACTCAGAATAGCGTGTCCTTCACATGAGAAAAAGGGATCTATGACAACTGGAGACAAGGGTGACTCTACAACGAGGATTAAAACTCTAGGAGAACGCCATTGCTTGTGTTCCTCAGAAACCAAGGGTCTGGGACTCCTGTATCTCGCCAACCAGTCTTAGCTGGACCACCTCGTCTGGATTTGATTTTCTCCAAATCTCCAGTTTCACTCGGGACTGAAGGAAATCTGGAATTGCAAAGCACTGTTTCCACTGCCTAGAAGACGATACGTTGGACCTCAGATTCCTGAGGAACATCTTGACCGGGTCTCAACTTCTTCTCGCCGGCAAGAAGACACCTCAGGAATTTAAAGCAGGTGCCACTCACCCCATCGCCTGCTCGCTTGTAAGATAGAAACGGGGAGGAGGGGGGGAATGAACTTACCCAGAAGGGCTGAATTGCCATCCCCAAGAGGGAACCGCTGATAACGTGGGACGTTGAAGGGAGGTAAAATATGGAATTTCTTCTCTAGAAGAGGCTCCAATCGAGAGGCCGAAGGGTCAGCTGGGTGGAAGAGGTTATAGACTTGCTGGCAGGCTGGTCTCAACTGGAAGACTAAGCCATGGAGAGAGGAGAAAGAGTTGGCCAGGGGGTAGGACACCGAAACCATCATCCGCAGCTCTGCTATCGCACGGACAACTCTTTTCATTGGCTCTAAAGTTCTTCCAGATAGCTAAAGTTAATGGGTTACCTTCTCCATGAACAGAAATCGAAGGAATATTTGGAGAAGATGCTCTTTCTTAAACCCTGTTGGGTCTCAGTCATCCTTAATTCAGTGGGCAACCCCAGACCGATTGTGTCACCTGTGTTTTTTATTAAGCAACTAGCCAATAACCTGACATTGTCTGGGTATTTATTTATCCCAATGCTGTATTAGAGAGGAAAATCCTGTAGTTGGGCCTTACGCTGTTAGTAGCTCTATGTCTCATGCTGTTAGTAGCTCTATGTCTCTTATTGTTTAGTCGGGCCTCATGCTGCTC
>JANHJO010002866.1:0-14094 GCA_032468235.1 Pseudoxyrhopus heterurus
AATATTTTTAATATTTTAGATTTTTATAATTGGTTTTAACTATTTATTAAGATGTATTTTTAATGTTTTATATTGTATTGTTTTTATTGGAATTGTTTGTTGTGAGCTGCCCGGAGTTCTTCGGGAATGGGCGGCATAGAAGTTCCAACAAATAAATAAATAAATAAAAGTTTGATGCCACTTTTCATAACTCATCATGTTCACCACTAGGAGCACCCAACAGTCCAGGAACCATTCGCAAATGACGTGAATTTTGCAAATTCCTGACATGTTCTTTTTCTAAACTATCATCTGACCTTCCCAAGTTGGTAGTGTCATCTTATTCCAACAAGATGTGCCAAGGCTATCCTAAATTACTTGATGGCCCTTCTCTGCACTATTTGGCAATCTGTTTAAGAGTATATCCTTTCTCTTTTCACATACCTCACATTGGTTCTAATTATCTCTTTCATAACCCAGTCTTTGTTTTCACTGAACTGTTCTCTCTGCTTCGGCAATAGCAAAAGGCAGCAACAGAAAGTGCCAGTGACATGCACATCGACCAAAGCACAGCTTGGAAATAACGTCTGCAGGATGTATCCCAAAGGCAAAGGTATTTGCTTCTCCCAGGAGAAGTGAGGGGCAGATTTTATTTAAAACCCTTTCCTAACCCAGCAGCTCCAGTGTCCCCATGCAAGTCCTATTTGCTAATTTGAAATTATAAATTTAACAGAAGAGAAGATACTGTCCTTGTAAAAGGGGAGGCAAAGCCCACTGAAATTATTAAAACCTAGAAGAGGTAAATGATCACATTTTGTTTTAAATGATCATCAGCCAATGAGAATTTGAGAGTGGGAAGTGGGATGAAGCAAGGTATTACATATAGGCATAGGAAGGTACTACCAGGAGTATGACAGAATCGTTCATTGTGTGATTTGACACGAATTCTTAACATTGTGTGATTTCTTCCCATAATGCACCATTAAAATGTTCCCAGTAATTGGCTGCAGCAGATGTTTGCTCTTTAAGCAAGAAATATATCATTGCTGCTAATACTTGTACCCAGAAATGTTTTGACCAGCACCTAGAATTATTAATGTAGTAATGAAAACTACCATTAACCATTTATTTAGTCACTTAAAAATGCATACGCTGCCTCTCTCACAATTTGTGACACATCATGGTGTACAATCAAGAAAAGAAGAAAATCCAAACAATAAAGGTAAAAACAAGCACTGTACAAAACAAAAACAAAAATAAGTACCATACACAAGAGCCTGGTGAAAACAATGCATTCCTATCATCTATAATTCTGGCCAATGCACTTGAGAAGAGCTTAGTTTTTATAGTTCCATGGGGAGACCTTATTTCAAAGTACAGGTGCAGAAACAGAAAGGGACATATCCTAGGTTCCATTACATGGCACTGTGCCCTCAGGGATGTGACTTCAAGCATGCCTACTTTGTGTGACCTTATAGAAAGATGTGGGAAAAGGTGGCACTCCAAATAACCCAGTCGTGTGCTTCATAGGCCATTATAAGATGTATACCTGGAATTGCACTTGGAAGCCAGTACAGTTCATAAAGTAGCAATCTGCTTTGATGTACCAACATATACTCATTAATATCCCTACAGTTGCATTCTGGACTAGTTCCATCTTCTGAATGTCTTCAATGGCAATCCCATGTAAAGGGCATTATAGAAATCCAACTGGAAAGTGGTTGAGGCATGATTAAATTGTGAACAGGGCCTTCCTACTCAAAAATGGGAACCAAAGACAAAGTTGTGCAAAGGCCCTCCTGACCACAGCTGCCACTTGCTCTTCATGCAGGAATGGAGAGCCAAGGAGGATTTCCAAATTTTTGAGAAGGGGGCAGACTACCACATCTTTCAGAGCCTGTAAAACAACCCTACTCTTTCAAAGACTACACGTTGCTTAACTGGATGCCTTGGACCAGCCTGGAGGGGCATGAAACTAAAACACAAGTGGACAAGCTGACAGATCCAAGGACAGATCCCTGTCCACTCCCCTCAAGGTCAAACTCTTCCCAGGTTACTATTATGCTAGATATGCCTAATTAACATATTCATCCAACTCAGAATGAATCTAAATGACGTTGTCCAGGAAGTGCCAAAAATAATCCTCACAGAGGTCTTGCTCTTTCAGTTTCTCCTTTTCCATGAGAGATGGTCACCTTAAATAAGGTTACTGAATGGCAGACTCAGCAGAGAACATTTGATTGCTCTATGCCAAAGAGCTCTTCAGGATGCAGAGACAGTACACCCACACGCCTCCAATTCAATCTAAAGCTGCTATTGGCTGCCCATTCCAAGTATTGGCTAAGGTCTCAGTAGAATCCGAGCATACCTGAAGAATAACCACAAACTCCTTCTAAAATCCAAAATACACCTGCAACAGACTAATCCAACTGGTCTTCCTTCCTGCAAGACGGGGTAGACAACTCCAGGATTAACAGTGAGTAATCTTATCTATAACAAGGGTGTAACAGCAATATCCCCCAACTAAAGATTATATTGCCGCTGCCTCAAGACAAAAACCAGAACTGGCATGTTACTCCTTGCGTATGTCAGGTATTTGATTATCTAGGGCGGGTCCATATTTGCCATGGAGGCCACGAACAACTGGACTGCTTCCAATTCTATGCCCTAGGAAAGAAAAATTAAGTTTCCCAAGATCACAAGTTTGGAGAACTTTATTGCCAATCCAGCCGTGGCATCCAGCACCTTATATAGGAAAGCAGCTGTCCAACAGGCAGGTTGGTACAGTAGCAGCATTCCCATTCTGATCCCTTAGAAACAACTTCAAAAAGGATCCATATCTGCAGAGCAGCAATTCTGAAACTTCCAAAAAAAAATTTGATACATTGGCTATACCCTGCCCATGCCTTGGTGTTACAACCGATGCCATACTTAAAACCCAGGTGGTCAAATTTCTGATACAAGCACCCTGTGATGATTCCTCCAGATGCTTCCCCAGATGCCTCTCCAGATGTCAGTTCAGAGCAGGATGAACCAGTCCCGGGCACTTCAGGGGGGGAGTTGCTCAATGGCTCTAAGCAGCCTGCTGAGAGTGATTTGGCTGAAGCATAGCTGCAGCAGGACAGCCCTGAGACTTCAGTGGGAAAAGCATGCAGCTGCAGCCAGTTAGTGATGAGAAGGAGGAACTGCCTTCTGTACCTGATCCGAGAACACATAGGGCAGAGAAAAGGTAGAAGCAGCAAAGGACAGCCTGATTACTCATGAGGGGGCAGCCTCGCCCCTCTTGATGGGATGCACTAGAAGTTGGCTATTTAGCACAGCAGACAGATGGAGGCGATGCTGGGGATGCCACGTACACTTCCTAGCAGTGTGTTTCCTGGTTGTTATGATTATAACTTGTGAACTCTGGACTTTTCTGGCTTCATGCACCCCCTTGTATTGTGGACTGAATTTTATCTAGTGGATTTATCTGGTTTGGGAAACTTTCAAGTGCCTTGTGGACTCATGGCCATTGCATTGTGGACTAGCATTGATCTGCTTTTGGCTTGACTTAATTGACTTCTGGGTTTTTAGTGAAGGGAATTGCTGGGGAATATTAATAAACCCATCAACGCACCATTATGTGTGTGAGTGAGTGGGACAGCACACCCCCTCTTCTCTAATATCCCTAATCAAATCATAAACGATGAAGGATTTATTATAAGCCAACTTGACAGTGGGTAGTAGCAGCTAGAAACCTAAGGTCTTATGGACTGATGACCAGGCACTGGGCAGATAGAAAGAAGGGGACTGGAACAAATGGTTAACATTAAACACAGAAGCTATATTCCCTGAAAACACTCTATCCCCAGGCTCCTGCCATATCTCCCTTTGCCCATCACTATCAAGATGGTATTGTCCCTTTTTCTAGTTATGCCCACTAGAAAGAAAATGTATGGGAAACAGTAAATACATTACTTCAGTACCAATTAGCTAGTTTTCCATTCTGCTTTTCAAAGGAACCTGGAACAAGGGGAAGGCAAGCCAGGATAAGCATATAGATATAATAGAAACTATTGGCAGTTTTGCCTGTCCATCCATTCTCCAGGCTTCTCTTCTGTCAGTTCCAAGGATGAGATATTGTACAGATTTCTCATTTAGAACAAACCCTGGGAAAATAGCAAGAAGTGTATGGGTAGCCATGTTGATTCTAGATCAAGGTAGCCATGTTGACTCTAGATCAAGTGTATGGATAGCCATGTTGACTCTAAATCAAGGAAAATCAGGCTGAGAAAGCAGCTACAGGATTATGTAGATGTAGTTGCCTATTGGATAGATTCTCACATTAAATAAGTATTGGCTCAGCATGATGAATCAATATTTTTGACAAGGTAAAGACTCATTCGATTTGAACTCAAGTCCTGATGATTTCATGGATACATCCCTGTATTGTAATTGCCTAGAATGGGATGTCTTCTAGGAAGTTTTTTAACTTCAAGTGGTAGGAAAAGATGCCATATGTACCTCAACCACCTAAAAATCATATGATGACTGAGGTTTTTAAGCTCCATGGAATGACAGTGCCATGATTCCAGAATCTAGAATAAAGTCCAGAATAATCAACACATTAAGTAAGAGATAAAGGTTTTTTGCCTCCCTTGCTATTTAAATTAGCCAGCTAGCTCTTTATCACTCTTAAGGTTACTAGGTTAGCATGCAGTAGCTACACCACTGAATTAAATAGAGTGCACGTGCACATGGTTGCCCATCGCTCGCGCAAGTGGAGATGCATGTGTGCCTGTCACTTCCATGGCCTGGTTCCAAACGGCTCAAGGCCCAACTGTAGGCCGCGGCTTGTTGTAGGAGAAGGCAGTAATGTTTGGCAGGGTAGGATATAGCCCCTGCCCCCAAGAATCTCATAGATCAGGGGTCCCCAAACCCTGGGTCACAGACAGTGACCAGTCTGAGGCCTCTTAGGTAGCTGGCCACTGTGTGCGAGCCACCAAAGCTTAATCTGTATTTGCAGCCACTCCCCAGTGCTAACATCACCACCTCAACTTCACCTCAGATCATTAGACATTAGATTCTCATAGAAGTGCAAACCCTGCTGTAAACTGTCCATGCAAGGGATGTAGGTTGCATGTCCCCTCCCCACCCCGGTTTGTGGAAAAATTGTCTTCCATGAAATTGGTCCCTGATGCCAAAACGTTTGGGGACCACTGTCATAGATCTTTGGGGAAACTGCAGTAGGATCAGACCAATGTTCAATCTGGCCCCGTAAACAAGTTTTTGGGCTTTAAAAAAAAGGTGAATGTGCCTTCTGTAAGTGCTTTAGTTGTGGGAATCTACTTTTCTAGTGGAAAAAGAGAATAAATCTGACTTCCTTCCCACCTCATGTCTAGGTCAACAAAGGTTATCTTATCATCAGAAATCTGACCCTCCATAGAAAGACCTGCCTCAATCTGGAAAAAAATTTAACTAAACAAAAGCCATTCTAAACAGGAGGAAAAAGCAAAAAAGAAACATATAGCTTGATACTTGAGAAAAATCTCCCTTTATAGGAGGTGATTCCTACTTCATTGTTTTAAAAGGATGTGAATTACTGTGGTCAAATAGTATGGGATGGTCTAAATTGTTCTTGTTTTAAGGTTTTCTCCCTTGAGATTTTCCTGTGCTCCTCAAGTCCATAAGCCAGGGAAGGTGGTGATGGGAGAATGTTCTTTTCTTTTCTAATTCAGAAAAAAAGAGGTTGTGAGGCTGTGGCATATACAACTCTTTGTAAATCCAACATGCAGATTGCCTTTGTTATATAGGGAATTATTTTTAAATAAAAATGAACCCTGTGCAAATATTTCTCTATGCAAAGATAAAGTTCTATGAAAGAGAATTCTTAGAAAGCCTGGCCCAGAGCCATCTTTGCATTTCTTTGTTCCCACAGAAACTAACACAAATGTTATCTGGGCAAAGCAACACCAAGCGAGGGATTTCAAGAATCTTATGCTTTCTGCAAATGAGTTAATATCTGGGAAAAAGAAATAAGATGCAACTGAGTATGCTTGACAAACTGTCTGTCTTTCTTTTCCACTGTGCAGCATCTGAAAGAAGCTGGCCTTGAAACTAGGCCTAAGACTCACCTAGTTCCACCTTAGGCAAGAAAGCCAGCTGGGTAACTTTGGGCCAGTCCCTCTCTCTCTCTCTCTCTCAGCCCAACCCACCTCACAAGGTTGTTGTTCGGGTGTGTAAAATCCCTCTGTCCCACAAAAATGCAAACATACAACGTAACATTTCTACATACAACTGTTGGGAATAACATGCTTTTTCCCCCTATTTTTCTTCAATTTTTTTTTCTGGTGTACTTTATACTTTCCCTTTGGTCCCTTTTTCATTGCTTCTTACTTTATATTACCGTAGTTTGTATTAGTTTTTAGCTTCCTGTTTAAAAGTTAAAAAAACTATACACCAACAAATACAGTGTAACATTTTATGCATCTAAATAAGCGGGTGTAGTCAGAGCAGAGATCCTCAAAGTAAGTCAGTATTAACCTCCAATGATTGATGGGACTATCCAAGGGGTTGACAAATATCTGGGGGTCAACAGGTGATCAATAAATAATCTAACATTAAAGAAAATCTGTATAAAATGTTTTATAGATGGCATTTGGCACCGGCAAGATTGACAAGGA
Organism: Pseudoxyrhopus heterurus; assembly: GCA_032468235.1. Lineage (NCBI taxonomy): Eukaryota > Metazoa > Chordata > Lepidosauria > Squamata > Pseudoxyrhopus > Pseudoxyrhopus heterurus. The sequence goes on from JANHJO010002866.1 coordinate 6,642, forward strand.
TATTTAAAGATAAGTCAGCGAAAGGTTGGAAATGCCACCAGATATCGGGATCATACTATCATATGTGGTGTACATGTCCAGAGGCCAAAAAATATTGGACAAAAATACATTCATGGTTGGAAAAGATGATAAAACAGCAGATTGATTTAAAACCTGAAATATTTTTGTTGGGAATTTTACCTGAAATTTATAGTAAAGAGAATACATATTTGATAATTCATGTACTAACCGCAGCTAGAATTGTATTTGCACAGAACTGTAAAAGTGAAGAGATCCCAATGGAAGAAAATGTGATTAGGAAAATACTAGAATGTGCAGAGATGAATAGGTTAACAATGGCAATTAAAGAGAAGGAGCACCCAGAATATTATAAGATATCGGAATTATTTTATTGTTGGTTAGAGGAAAAAATATGTATGTTAGATTGGAAAGATGATTAGTGTAACATAGAAAAAATATTAATAAAATAATATAGAATTAAGTTAAGAATTGTTATAAAAATCAAATACATTGTATATGTTATATTTAAATTAAGATTTAATTAAGATTTAAAGAATAGAGAATTATAGTTATAAATGTTAATAATTAACACGTAGATTATTTGTACCCGGATGACACACTGCTTATGGGCTGATGAATTGTTTTGTAAAAAATAAAAACTTTATCCAAAAAATAAATAAATAATCTAACATTGATTGGGGTTAATTAATCTTTGGGGACCTTGCAGTGCTTCATGGCAGTCTCTAGTCCTGAAGGTGAGGTGGCTAGTGGCAAGATAGTTTACCCAGGGTTGGTATGCCTGTGAGAATGGCCTTGAATTGCCTCATCATCTCTGTTATTGACCTCATTTACCAGCATGTTTTGCACTGTGTGTCTCAGACCTTCCACCCTCCCCCTCATCTCTCATCTCCCCTGTCTTAGGAAGAATATACATACCGTGTAGTATTCCTGTTCATCTCCCACCTGACCAATCTCCAACCAAGTATCAGTACCCTTGTGGATGCGCATCAGATGCATCCTTCCCATTAATTATATCATCCATTTCAGTAAAAACATGCTAAACCTTATATTTTTCAAATTTAAAAAAAACCACCAATTGTTCTGAAGTCATCGCTACCCACTATTGTATTGTTTCTGTTATTATTCGTAGTACTATTGGTGAAAGTCTTATTTTATTTTCCTATAATAAATATTTGAAGGTCAATGAACAAACTGATACTTCATGAAGCAGTCAATGATTTTGGAATGAAGCCCAGAGTTAGAGCAACACAACTTCTTTTCAGTACAATAGACTAAAACCACTGTAACACCAAACACTGCAACACCTGTAATGCACTATTGCTCTTTGTGATGAGAACATGTCACACTAAGTCATGTTTTGCTTAATCATAGTTCAATAAGCTACAATTTATGAGCTTTATAGCAATGCCATAACAAACAGTTTGTTCTTCTCAAAGCAAATCATAGTAGTGACGGCTGTCCGTTGCAATAGGCTGTTGAAAAGGCCAGAATGACCAAAGACATGCAACAAGAAGGTTTCATCATGCCTGTGTATAAGGCAGTAGTTAAATGACATAGGCATAAAAGACACTTGAGGAAATACTGGTGTCTGAAGCTCTCATTTAATACTTCTTAGGTTGTCCATGTGCCCAAGCCACAAGGATTTTATCACTGAAAAAAATCAAGGTAGCCTTGGAGAAATGGTTTACTCTAGACCTATATGGATGGGAGAGATGGAACATTTTAGTTATTTGTTCTACATTATGATTTTGCAATTAACATTATTGCATGATAAAGAGAACTCAGTGAATATAAACCAAGACGTTCATCGTGCCAGTTTGTCATACTGCCCTTTTCCTTTTGAATTGGATTTGCTGTCTTCTGTGAACACAGGGTAACCAAAATATTTATTATGATGCAAGACAATATTTGTTGTAAAAAAAAAAAGAACAACTAAAACCAATCTAAATCATTGGCCTCTTTCATCATAAAAATACTTAAAGATTCCTTAAAAAAGTTACCAAGCAATGTTTCATCAACCCAAGATAGAAACCCCAGTAGAATATTGTATTTTAATCCTTATTGGGTTTGTTTTTTAATGATCAGGTTTTATTCTACACAATAGCAAATGCCATGAAATAAATAAAGCATAATCCAGTCACACAAAATGAATATTCGAGTTTGGTTCTTATTTTAAAAGGAAAGTACATTTAGGGTATCTTTAAATGAAAAGATAGAGTAGTAACTACATAAACAGTAGTTTCTAAATCAATGAATACAGTAGTTTTGCACTGTTGAACTTTTTTTATTCTTATTACTTTATAAGTAACTCAAGATTGTAAACATACATAACACTCCTTCCTTCTCCTATTTTCCCCACAACAGCCACCATGTGAGTGACTGCCCAGCTGACTTTCATGTCTAAAGCAGGACAAAAACTCCTGGTTTCAAGGCCAACACAACACACCAAACTGGCTTTCTAGATTGATCGTATCCTTCAAAAACCTGAAAGGATGTTACACAGAAGGTCAGGACCTATTCACTACACTCCAAAGTACGGGACACAGAATAATGGATGTAAAGAAAGCAAACTACAATTGACTGCTAGGGAAATGTCCTATCATAAGAACAGCTGAATAACAAATACTGACAGAATTTAAAGTATTGCAGAATCTAATTTCCTACAAAACATTGCGGTCTCATATAAAGAGAGTACTAAGACCAATAATGTGACTCGCACATTTCTGGGAAATACCAAGATTGACAGCAATTTTCCTTTCAATGATCTCCAACTGTCTTTAGTCAGCTCATCAACTTTTGTCATGTGAAACTCATCGGTTTGGCCTTGGTGGCACAGCAGAGGCCTTGGTGGCGCAGCAGATAGAGAAGTTAGGCAGAATTTTATGATAGTGGAAGATGGAACCCACCCTTTAAACATGCACTCACTATCTTAATTCTGCAGTTTTGTCAAAACTGATCAGTGTTAAATTCACCCATGTTAAATCATAATGATTTGTAAAGTATGGCTTGGTATCATGTGAACCAGTTTACTATTTTATGATCAATTCAGTAAATGTCTAAAATAAACCATGACCTAGCTTAATATATAAACCTAGCTGTTATGATTATGCATTGCACAAGAAATTTTTAATGAACTAAGTTTCATTCATTACGTTCATTCATTATATTAATTTAATTTCAGATGAGTTGGAATATTTATACTCAATGGGCATTTTTTTCATGGCATAAAACTAACAGCCATTAAAAAATAAGTTCAGAGTCCTTGAATTACAACTCAGAAGTCTCCTCTTCAATAGAGTATACTTGCGTAACCGAGACTGATTTGGTTCACCATTGTGCTGAGACATGATTTTTCTCATGGAGGTTTGTTCTACCAGTCACACTTGGTTTAGCATTCCAGAAAAACATAAGCTATACTTTAAAATGCATAATGACTGGATTGCATTGTGATCTTAAATCCAAAATACCGTAAACTTCTTTCTCAATGGTAAGGCTGCTATCTCTGGAATAGAGACTTTTACTGCTAGGCCATGCCACATCATCTTGCCAAAGATATGAGTGAATCATATATTGCTTTTTGATAACATTTATTTGATTACATGCTTATAGACCAATGTACATGGTTTATGATAGAGGAAAATGTATGCTTCAGTAAATACCCTGCCCAGTCTCTGATTGCTAATTTGTGCTCTCCCCATCTGCAAATGTATATGCACTTTCAGAAAAGTTTCCCAGCTGCTGCCTTAAAAAATAACACTTATCTAAGGCAGCCCAAAGCTTCTTCCAGTATACAGAGGAGGAGGAGGAGGAGAAGTGTGTCTGGGAATTTTTAGAGAAAGTTCAGTGGTACAATCAAGAGGACTGCTTGATGTTTGCGTTTTTAACAACCTGAAATCCAGGATCCCATTTTAAGCCAATCCGCAGCAGTGAAGTAAAGTTAGTGCCCTCTGTTTACATTTCTTTTTGTTGCAAGTTTTTAAAAAGACTAATAAAATAATCGTCTTTAGAAAGAGGCATAATTCAATTATAGGCTCTGTCCCAACAGCAGAAGTCTGGTGCCAAATGGGTCTCTGGAATGACTTGGCTGGCGAGCTGCAAGTTAGATCACATAGACCTTTAGACTAATTCTAAAGGTCTCTCTTTATATTCTCTATAACTAGCATCCTCTTTCAATACTTGTTCTTGGCATACTATATTCCAGAGCTTTTTAAAATACAGTACAGTGATACATGGGCAGTTACAATATTTGAAGTGATAAGATGTTTAAAATTATAACAAGCTTTAGCTCTGTGTTGGGATTAAAAATACTGTTTCTATTTCATCCTACATATCTAAATAAGAGATATTTAAACAATGAGCTGCAAACACAGACCTAAGTGTAGATATTGCAGTAAGAATTGCTGCAGTACTACAGTAAGAATGATGGAAACCAAACAGACATTTTCTTGGCATAATCAACTCTGCCAGCTTGTTTCATATATCAACTTTCACTCCTTCTGGAATTTAGTCCTCTTTGCCCTTACATAAAGTGCTTACACTTACACATTAAGTCCTACGAATTATATTTTAACTTTGACCCAGTAGTGCTGGGTTACTGAAGCTGAATTGCCAACAGTGAAGTCATAACCCGGTTTTTAATCTTCTAATTTTGAGTAGACAAGTAGATTATTACACTAGTATGGTATTCTTGAAATTGATTAAGGAAAGATCTATCAAACCTGAGGTGTTCTTGGAAATCAACTTTTTCTCAATTCATTTTGATATGCTTTTTGCGTGAGGTTGTTTTTTTTAAAAAAAGAACCCTGTACAGTACTGATACCTTTATTATGACAGCAAAGTTCAGGAAGTACAATGTTGTTCCTTCATATCCATGAACACAGGAAGTTTGGGTGGGGACAAACAAGACAATGCTCTTTAGTGGTTCCACTCTTATTTTGCAGAAGTTTCAAAATTTAATGCTGAACAATGTCTATGAAAATTGCTTTGGGTATTTCCAAGATTATATTTCATTTATGCCACCCTTGCCCACAGGCTCTGTTGTTGAAAACTGCCTTAAATTCATCTTAAGAAAATCCAGTATATAATTTTCTTTATAATGACACACACACACTAACACATAGGGTAAAAAAAAAAAAATTGGATAGGAAACTGCCATAGTTTATTGGAAGAAAGCAAAAGAACCACATATAAAATTGCTTTCCAGACACAATCATGTTCACCTCTGCCCACAAGTTGAAAGTACATAACCTGTTACATATGAGAGTTTATCAAATCTTTCCAATTTCTCATTTTCACTTTACAGTATTTCTGTCAGGTAGGAAAAATAAGATTCATGCAAAAGTCCCATTTATTTCACCCAAGGCTAACAAAATGTTCTGCTCAGAAATAAATCCAATTGAATTTCCCCCTTCCTAACAGTTCTTGATTAAAGCTGCAGTTCTTAAACATACTTAATTGCTAGGCCTTTCCAAGTCAGTGAACCTTGCTAAATTTCAAAGGAAAGCATTTGGGCCTGCATTGGCATTTTCTGGAGGTTCTCTAAAAGCACCAAAAATGTCCTTTTAAGGAGAGGGTGATAATAATTGTTAGCCTCAAGTAACCAGAGCAAAAAGCACAGCTAAAACCAGCCTTATGAGAGGGTCTCCCGTCAAATCTGGTGGTCACATGGAAAATTGCTTCCTTATCATCTAATGATATAGACCTGATCACAGAGTAGCCAGTACTGAGTCCTGGATCAAGACTGGAACAAAAGGTCTTGAAGAAGACACTAATAAAATCTTCCTTACGCTCTCCTAAGTAAATATCTGTGGAATGTCAAACAACTTTATCATACCAAGCAAATATGCAGCCTTCTCTATTGCAGGGTGTAGAGGCAATATGTGCATGAATTCTCACTACTGAGAATGTCCTTACATGCTTTAATGCTTTTGCTGACCACCAAAGATTAAAAATCTTAAGAAGGCTGGTGAGATTCCCTCAAATAACTTCTTGACAATGTCTAGTTGTAGTAAACAGTAACTGCTTTTTCGTCAAACAGGACCTGATCAGTTACATACGGTCCTTTAGAAAAGGGATTATTCCTCATCAGTGTACTATGGTTATATTTGCAACTGAATTGCCCATCAACCAGCAAACAGAAAGAGCAAGAATTTGGCACACATCAGCACACATGCACAGGTGCTCTTGAACTGATTCAAGGAGCTGAATCCTATAAGCTTGTCTTGAGCCCAAACCATGCACCTTAATGTGGTAAACCCAGTTCATAGATTGAGAATAGACAATCTGGTGCTTTACAAAGTTTGCAATCATTGTCTACTCTGGCTAAGCTTTCATAGCTCTGTTTCTAAACATCTAGCAGTTTAACCCTGCCACATACTTTTTCATGTTGGGCAATTATATAAATAATGTTACTCGTCTTTTGGGGGAACACCTCAAATGAAAATGGCTGAGAGGAGTTATAGGGTGGAACAAAAATACTTTTGAGAGTTTAGGAAGATAAAACTGAAAGCTGTGTGGAAATGTCCTCAGTCTGCCAAATAAAAGCTTAGAGAGGACAAAAGATATCCAAGAAGCATAAGCAGTATTTTAAGTCTCCATTATTCAGTATTTAAAAATATGAAAACTATTTGTAGCTCTACATTTTTTGTTTTACTTTTTGGGAGAAAGATGAATTCTGCAGACATACTCATATTTTCTGAGGAGATAAAACTTGCTTAATTTCTGTAAGAGATTTTGAGTTGTGATGATAATTGTATTCCAGCACTATGGTAGCTAGTTCTAACAATCTTGACTAATAATCTTTTCTGCATCACAATAATTAATTTTCAAGATTATGAATTATATATTTATTTCTTCCAAGAAGGGTGGCTACTCTGAGTACAACAAACTGCTCAACCAAAGTACTGAATGACAGCAATTTGTCCCTGATTTTCAGTAGAAAATCGGAGTCTTAACCTCTCACAAGGAACCCATTAAATATTTTAAAAGTCCAAAGACATCAAAAACAAGCCCAATCCTATATCTGCTGGAAATACGGGTCATATATCATAAATGTCATTTGGTTTTAGTTTAGTGTCAGCTGTGCGTTAGGACAAACCATGGCTTTGTATAACTATGAACATTGATATTATTTTAATTATGTAGCTATGAACTCAGTCATTACTTTAATCAAGTAAATTCTTGATTTACACTTGCCTATCTTTACTAGGTCCTAATGCATGCATACTCTCTTTCTCGTGCAACCACAGAAGCATATTCAAAGAGTTAATTCTACACTGATGCCCTTTGCTATTTTAACATCTTGTTTATATAATGCACATCATGAGGATCAACTAGCAGGGTTTTTCAGCTAGAGCTGCCATTAATTCCATCAACTGCTCATGTATTTTAAATATCCAGGATATTTCCTCACATTCATAAATAACATATTCTG